>JANJGN010003928.1:0-38650 GCA_026770705.1 Isurus oxyrinchus | reverse complement strand
CATCTTTTTGCCTCTGATTCAGTCTTTATGCCTCTGTTTAAATCTGTTTAACTCTGTTTAATTCTGTTTGCCTCTGTTTGCCTCTGTTTATCTCTGTTTGCCTACGTTTGCCTCTGCTTGCCTCTGTTTGCCTCTTTTTAAGTCTGTTTGCATCTGTTTCACTCTGTTTCCCTCTGTTTCACTCCGTTTCCCTCTGTTTCACTCCGTTTGCCTCTGTTTCACTCTGTTTGCCTCTGTTAGCCTCTGTTTCCGTCTGTTTGCCTCTGTTTAAGTCTGTTTTCCTCTGCTTAAGTCTGTTTGTCTCTGTTTCACTCTGTTTGCCTCTGTTTCACTCTGTTTGCCTCTGTTTAATCCTGTTTGCCTATGTTTGCCTCTGTTGGCCTCTGTTTGCCACTGTTTGCCTCTGTTTAAGTCTGTTTGCCTCTGTTTAAGTCTTTTTGCCCCTGTTTAAGTATGTTTGCCTCTGTTTAATTCTGTTTGCCTCTGTTTCACTCTGTTTGCCTCTGTTTAAAACTGTTTGCCTCTGTTTCAGTCTGTTTGCCTCTGTTTAAGTCTGTTTGCCTCTGTTTGAGTCTGTTTGCCTCTGGTTCAGTCTGTTTGCCACTGTTTCACTCTGTTTGCCTCTGTTTAAGTCTGTTTGCCTCTGTTTCACTCTGTTTGCCTCTGTTTCACTCTGTTTGCCTCTGTTTAATCCTGTTTGCCTCTGTTTGCCTCTGTTTGCCTGTTTAAATCTGTTTGCCTCTGTTTAAGTCTATTTGCCTCT
Source organism: Isurus oxyrinchus (assembly GCA_026770705.1). Lineage (NCBI taxonomy): Eukaryota > Metazoa > Chordata > Chondrichthyes > Lamniformes > Lamnidae > Isurus > Isurus oxyrinchus. The sequence goes on along the minus strand of JANJGN010003928.1, from coordinate 37,887 downwards.
GTTTAAGTCTGTCTGCCTCTGTTTACGTCTGTTTGCCTCTGTTTAAGTCTGTTTGCATCTGTTTCAGTCTGTTTGCCTCTGTTTCACTCTGTTTGCCCCTGCTTAAGTCTGTTTGCCTCTGTTTCACTCTCTTTGCCTCTGTTTCACTCTGTTTGCCTCTGTTTCTCTCTGTTTGCCTCTGTTTCACTCTTTTTGCCTCTGTTTGGCTCTGTTTAAATCTGTTTGCCTCCGTTTGCCTCTGTCCGGCTCTGTTTGCCTCTGTTTGCCTCTGTTTGCCTCTGTTTGCCTCTTTTTAAGTCTGTTTGCCTCTGTTTCACTCTGTTTGCCTCTGTTTCACTCCATTTCCCTCTGTTTCACTCTGTTTGCCTCTGTTTCACTCTGTTTGCCTCTGTTTGCCTCTGTTTAAGTCTGTTTGCCTCTGTTTAAGTCTGTTTGCCTCTGTTTCACTCTGTTTGCCTCTGTTTCACTCTGTTTGCCTCTGTTTAATCCTGTTTGCCTCTCTTTACCTCTGTTGGCCACTGTTTGCCTCTGTTTGCCTCTGTTTAAGTCTGTTTGCCTCTGTTTAAGTCTGTTTGCCTCTGGTTAAGTCTGTTTGCCTCTGTTTCACTCTGTTTGCCCCTGTTTAATTCTGTTGGCCTCTGTTTCAGTCTGTTTGCCTCTGTTTCACTCTGTTTCACTCTGTTTAATCCTGTTTGCCTCTGTTTGCCTCTGTTTAAGTCTGTTTGCCTCTGTTTAAGTCTGTTTGCCTCTGTTTCTCTCTGTTTGCCTCTGTTTCACTCTGTTTGCCTTTGTTTCGCTCTTTTTGCCTCTGTTTTTCTCTGTTTAAGTCAGTTGCCTCTGTTTGAGTCTGTTTGCCTCTGGTTCAGTCTGTTTGCCACTGTTTCACTCTGTTTGCCTCTGTTTCACTCTGTTTGCATCTGTTTCACTCTGTTTGCCTTTGTTTCGCTCTTTTTGCCTCTGTTTTTCTCTGTTTAAGTCAGTTGCCTCTGTTTGAGTCTGTTAGCCTCTGGTTCAGTCTGTTTGCCACTGTTTCAATCTGTTTGCCTCTGTTTCACTCTGTTTGCCTCTGTTTCACTCTGTTTGCCTTTGTTTAAGTCTGTTTGCATCTGTTTAAGTCTGTTTTCCTCTGTTTCAGTCTGTTTGCATCTGTTTCACTCTGTTTGCCTCTGTTTCACTCTGTTTGCCTCTGTTTCACTCTGTTTGCCTCAGTTTAAGTCTGTTTGCCTCTGTTTAATTCTGTTTGCCTCTGTCTCACTCTGTTTGCCTCTGTTTCAGTCTGTTTGCCTCAGTTTCACACTGCTTGCCTCTGTTTGCCTCTGTTTCCCTCTGTTTAAGTCTGTTTGCCTCTGTTTCAGTCTTTTTGCCTCTGTTTCAGTCTGTTTGCCACTGTTTCACTCTGTTTGCCTCTGTTTCACTCTGTTTGCCTCTGTTTCACTCTGTTTGCCTTTGTTTAAGTCTGTTTGCATCTGTTTAAGTCTGTTTTCCTCTGTTTCAGTCTGTTTGCCTCTGTTTCACTCTGTTTGCCTCTGTTTCACTCTGTTTGCCTCTGTTTCACTCTGTTTGCCTCAGTTTAAGTCTGTTTGCCTCTGTTTAATTCTGTTTGCCTCTGTCTCACTCTGTTTGCCTCTGTTTCAGTCTGTTTGCCTCAGTTTCACACTGCTTGCCTCTGTTTGCCTCTGTTTCCCTCTGTTTAAGTCTGTTTGCCTCTGTTTCAGTCTTTTTGCCTCTGTTTAAGTCTTTTTGCCGCTGTTTCACCACGTTTGCCCCTGTTTAAGTCTGTTTGCTTCTGTTTCAGTCTGTTTGCCTCTGTTAAACTCTGTTTGCCTCTGTTTAAGTCTGTTTGCCTCTGTTTCACTCTGTTTGCCTCTGTTTCACTCTGTTTGCCTCTGTTTCATCCTCTTTGCCTCTGTTTGCCTCTGTTTGCCTCTGTTTAAGTCTGTCTGCCTCTGTTTAAGTCTGTTTGCCTCTGTTTAAGTCTGTTTGCCTCTGTTTAAGTCTGTTTGCCTCTGTTTCACTCTGTTTGCCCCTGCTTAAGTCTGTTTGCCTCTGTTTGACTCTGTTTGCCTCTGTTTCACTCTGCTTTACTCTGTTTCACTCTGTTTGCCTCTGTTTCACTCTTTTTGCCTGTGTTTGGCTCTGTTTAAGTCTGTTTGCCTCTGTTTAAGTCTGTATGCCTCTGTTTCAGTCTTTTTGTCTATGTTTCAGTCTGTTTGCCTCTGTTTCACTCTGTTTGCTTCTGTTTCACTCTGATTGCCTCTGTTTCGCTCTTTTTGCATCTGTTTTTCTCTGTTTAAGTCTGTTTGCCACTGTTTGAGTCTGTTTGCCTCTGTTTCAGTCTGTTTGCCACTGTTACTCTCTGTATGCCTCTGTTTCAGTCTGTTTGCCTCAGTTTCACACTGCTTGCCTCTGTTTGCCTCTGTTTCCCTCTGTTTAAGTCTGTTTGCCTCTGTTTCAGTCTTTTTGCCTCTGTTTAAGTCTTTTTGCCGCTGTTTCACCACGTTTGCCCCTGTTTAAGTCTGTTTGCTTCTGTTTCAGTCTGTTTGCCTCTGTTAAACTCTGTTTGCCTCTGTTTAAGTCTGTTTGCCTCTGTTTCACTCTGTTTGCCTCTGTTTCACTCTGTTTGCCTCTGTTTCATCCTCTTTGCCTCTGTTTGCCTCTGTTTGCCTCTGTTTAAGTCTGTCTGCCTCTGTTTAAGTCTGTTTGCCTCTGTTTAAGTCTGTTTGCCTCTGTTTAAGTCTGTTTGCCTCTGTTTCACTCTGTTTGCCCCTGCTTAAGTCTGTTTGCCTCTGTTTGACTCTGTTTGCCTCTGTTTCACTCTGCTTTACTCTGTTTCACTCTGTTTGCCTCTGTTTCACTCTTTTTGCCTGTGTTTGGTCTGTTTAAGTCTGTTTGCCTCTGTTTAAGTCTGTATGCCTCTGTTTCAGTCTTTTTGTCTCTGTTTCAGTCTGTTTGCCTCTGTTTCACTCTGTTTGCTTCTGTTCCACTCTGATTGCCTCTGTTTCGCTCTTTCTGCATCTGTTTCAGTCTGTTTGCCTCTGTTTCACTCTGTTTGCCTCTGTTTAAGTCTGTTTGCCTCTGTTAAAGTCTGTTTGCCTCTGTTTCAGTCTGTTTGCCTCTGTTTCACTCTGTTTGCCTCTGTTTCACTCTGTTTGCCTCTGTTTCACTCTGTTTGCATCTGTTTCACTCTGTTTGCCTTTGTTTCGCTCTTTTTGCCTCTGTTTTTCTCTGTTTAAGTCAGTTGCCTCTGTTTGAGTCTGTTAGCCTCTGGTTCAGTCTGTTTGCCACTGTTTCAATCTGTTTGCCTCTGTTTCACTCTGTTTGCCTCTGTTTCACTCTGTTTGCCTTTGTTTAAGTCTGTTTGCCTCTGTTTAATTCTGTTTGCCTCTGTCTCACTCTGTTTGCCTCTGTTTCAGTCTGTTTGCCTCAGTTTCACACTGCTTGCCTCTGTTTGCCTCTGTTTCACTCTTTTTGCCTCTGATTCAGTCTTTATGCCTCTGTTTAAATCTGTTTAACTCTGTTTAATTCTGTTTGCCTCTGTTTGCCTCTGTTTATCTCTGTTTGCCTACGTTTGCCTCTGCTTGCCTCTGTTTGCCTCTTTTTAAGTCTGTTTGCATCTGTTTCACTCTGTTTCCCTCTGTTTCACTCCGTTTCCCTCTGTTTCACTCCGTTTGCCTCTGTTTCACTCTGTTTGCCTCTGTTAGCCTCTGTTTCCGTCTGTTTGCCTCTGTTTAAGTCTGTTTTCCTCTGCTTAAGTCTGTTTGTCTCTGTTTCACTCTGTTTGCCTCTGTTTCACTCTGTTTGCCTCTGTTTAATCCTGTTTGCCTATGTTTGCCTCTGTTGGCCTCTGTTTGCCACTGTTTGCCTCTGTTTAAGTCTGTTTGCCTCTGTTTAAGTCTTTTTGCCCCTGTTTAAGTATGTTTGCCTCTGTTTAATTCTGTTTGCCTCTGTTTCACTCTGTTTGCCTCTGTTTAAAACTGTTTGCCTCTGTTTCAGTCTGTTTGCCTCTGTTTAAGTCTGTTTGCCTCTGTTTGAGTCTGTTTGCCTCTGGTTCAGTCTGTTTGCCACTGTTTCACTCTGTTTGCCTCTGTTTAAGTCTGTTTGCCTCTGTTTCACTCTGTTTGCCTCTGTTTCACTCTGTTTGCCTCTGTTTAATCCTGTTTGCCTCTGTTTGCCTCTGTTTGCCTGTTTAAATCTGTTTGCCTCTGTTTAAGTCTATTTGCCTCTGTTTAAGTCTGTCTGCCTCTGTTTACGTCTGTTTGCCTCTGTTTAAGTCTGTTTGCATCTGTTTCAGTCTGTTTGCCTCTGTTTCACTCTGTTTGCCCCTGCTTAAGTCTGTTTGCCTCTGTTTCACTCTCTTTGCCTCTGTTTCACTCTGTTTGCCTCTGTTTCTCTCTGTTTGCCTCTGTTTCACTCTTTTTGCCTCTGTTTGGCTCTGTTTAAATCTGTTTGCCTCCGTTTGCCTCTGTCCGGCTCTGTTTGCCTCTGTTTGCCTCTGTTTGCCTCTGTTTGCCTCTTTTTAAGTCTGTTTGCCTCTGTTTCACTCTGTTTGCCTCTGTTTCACTCCATTTCCCTCTGTTTCACTCTGTTTGCCTCTGTTTCACTCTGTTTGCCTCTGTTTGCCTCTGTTTAAGTCTGTTTGCCTCTGTTTAAGTCTGTTTGCCTCTGTTTCACTCTGTTTGCCTCTGTTTCACTCTGTTTGCCTCTGTTTAATCCTGTTTGCCTCTCTTTACCTCTGTTGGCCACTGTTTGCCTCTGTTTGCCTCTGTTTAAGTCTGTTTGCCTCTGTTTAAGTCTGTTTGCCTCTGTTTAAGTCTGTTTGCCTCTGTTTCACTCTGTTTGCCCCTGTTTAATTCTGTTGGCCTCTGTTTCAGTCTGTTTGCCTCTGTTTCACTCTGTTTCACTCTGTTTAATCCTGTTTGCCTCTGTTTGCCTCTGTTTAAGTCTGTTTGCCTCTGTTTAAGTCTGTTTGCCTCTGTTTCTCTCTGTTTGCCTCTGTTTCACTCTGTTTGCCTTTGTTTCGCTCTTTTTGCCTCTGTTTTTCTCTGTTTAAGTCAGTTGCCTCTGTTTGAGTCTGTTTGCCTCTGGTTCAGTCTGTTTGCCACTGTTTCACTCTGTTTGCCTCTGTTTCACTCTGTTTGCATCTGTTTCACTCTGTTTGCCTTTGTTTCGCTCTTTTTGCCTCTGTTTTTCTCTGTTTAAGTCAGTTGCCTCTGTTTGAGTCTGTTAGCCTCTGGTTCAGTCTGTTTGCCACTGTTTCAATCTGTTTGCCTCTGTTTCACTCTGTTTGCCTCTGTTTCACTCTGTTTGCCTTTGTTTAAGTCTGTTTGCATCTGTTTAAGTCTGTTTTCCTCTGTTTCAGTCTGTTTGCATCTGTTTCACTCTGTTTGCCTCTGTTTCAGTCTGTTTGCCTCAGTTTAAGTCTGTTTGCCTCTGTTTAATTCTGTTTGCCTCTGTCTCACTCTGTTTGCCTCTGTTTCACTCTGTTTGCCTCTGTTTCACTCTGTTTGCCTCAGTTTAAGTCTGTTTGCCTCTGTTTAATTCTGTTTGCCTCTGTCTCACTCTGTTTGCCTCTGTTTCAGTCTGTTTGCCTCAGTTTCACACTGCTTGCCTCTGTTTGCCTCTGTTTCCCTCTGTTTAAGTCTGTTTGCCTCTGTTTCAGTCTTTTTGCCTCTGTTTCAGTCTGTTTGCCACTGTTTCACTCTGTTTGCCTCTGTTTCACTCTGTTTGCCTCTGTTTCACTCTGTTTGCCTTTGTTTAAGTCTGTTTGCATCTGTTTAAGTCTGTTTTCCTCTGTTTCAGTCTGTTTGCCTCTGTTTCACTCTGTTTGCCTCTGTTTCACTCTGTTTGCCTCTGTTTCACTCTGTTTGCCTCAGTTTAAGTCTGTTTGCCTCTGTTTAATTCTGTTTGCCTCTGTCTCACTCTGTTTGCCTCTGTTTCAGTCTGTTTGCCTCAGTTTCACACTGCTTGCCTCTGTTTGCCTCTGTTTCCCTCTGTTTAAGTCTGTTTGCCTCTGTTTCAGTCTTTTTGCCTCTGTTTAAGTCTTTTTGCCGCTGTTTCACCACGTTTGCCCCTGTTTAAGTCTGTTTGCTTCTGTTTCAGTCTGTTTGCCTCTGTTAAACTCTGTTTGCCTCTGTTTAAGTCTGTTTGCCTCTGTTTCACTCTGTTTGCCTCTGTTTCACTCTGTTTGCCTCTGTTTCATCCTCTTTGCCTCTGTTTGCCTCTGTTTGCCTCTGTTTAAGTCTGTCTGCCTCTGTTTAAGTCTGTTTGCCTCTGTTTAAGTCTGTTTGCCTCTGTTTAAGTCTGTTTGCCTCTGTTTCACTCTGTTTGCCCCTGCTTAAGTCTGTTTGCCTCTGTTTGACTCTGTTTGCCTCTGTTTCACTCTGCTTTACTCTGTTTCACTCTGTTTGCCTCTGTTTCACTCTTTTTGCCTGTGTTTGGCTCTGTTTAAGTCTGTTTGCCTCTGTTTAAGTCTGTATGCCTCTGTTTCAGTCTTTTTGTCTATGTTTCAGTCTGTTTGCCTCTGTTTCACTCTGTTTGCTTCTGTTTCACTCTGATTGCCTCTGTTTCGCTCTTTTTGCATCTGTTTTTCTCTGTTTAAGTCTGTTTGCCACTGTTTGAGTCTGTTTGCCTCTGTTTCAGTCTGTTTGCCACTGTTACTCTCTGTATGCCTCTGTTTCAGTCTGTTTGCCTCAGTTTCACACTGCTTGCCTCTGTTTGCCTCTGTTTCCCTCTGTTTAAGTCTGTTTGCCTCTGTTTCAGTCTTTTTGCCTCTGTTTAAGTCTTTTTGCCGCTGTGTTTCACCACGTTTGCCCCTGTTTAAGTCTGTTTGCTTCTGTTTCAGTCTGTTTGCCTCTGTTAAACTCTGTTTGCCTCTGTTTAAGTCTGTTTGCCTCTGTTTCACTCTGTTTGCCTCTGTTTCACTCTGTTTGCCTCTGTTTCATCCTCTTTGCCTCTGTTTGCCTCTGTTTGCCTCTGTTTAAGTCTGTCTGCCTCTGTTTAAGTCTGTTTGCCTCTGTTTAAGTCTGTTTGCCTCTGTTTAAGTCTGTTTGCCTCTGTTTCACTCTGTTTGCCCCTGCTTAAGTCTGTTTGCCTCTGTTTGACTCTGTTTGCCTCTGTTTCACTCTGCTTTACTCTGTTTCACTCTGTTTGCCTCTGTTTCACTCTTTTTGCCTGTGTTTGGTCTGTTTAAGTCTGTTTGCCTCTGTTTAAGTCTGTATGCCTCTGTTTCAGTCTTTTTGTCTCTGTTTCAGTCTGTTTGCCTCTGTTTCACTCTGTTTGCTTCTGTTCCACTCTGATTGCCTCTGTTTCGCTCTTTCTGCATCTGTTTCAGTCTGTTTGCCTCTGTTTCACTCTGTTTGCCTCTGTTTAAGTCTGTTTGCCTCTGTTAAAGTCTGTTTGCCTCTGTTTCAGTCTGTTTGCCTCTGTTTCACTCTGTTTGCCTCTGTTTCACTCTGTTTGCCTCTGTTTCACTCTGTTTGCATCTGTTTCACTCTGTTTGCCTTTGTTTCGCTCTTTTTGCCTCTGTTTTTCTCTGTTTAAGTCAGTTGCCTCTGTTTGAGTCTGTTAGCCTCTGGTTCAGTCTGTTTGCCACTGTTTCAATCTGTTTGCCTCTGTTTCACTCTGTTTGCCTCTGTTTCACTCTGTTTGCCTTTGTTTAAGTCTGTTTGCCTCTGTTTAATTCTGTTTGCCTCTGTCTCACTCTGTTTGCCTCTGTTTCAGTCTGTTTGCCTCAGTTTCACACTGCTTGCCTCTGTTTGCCTCTGTTTCCCTCTGTTTAAGTCTGTTTGCCTCTGTTTCAGTCTTTTTGCCTCTGTTTCAGTCTGTTTGCCACTGTTTCACTCTGTTTGCCTCAGTTTAAGTCTGTTTGCCTCTGTTTAATTCTGTTTGCCTCTGTCTCACTCTGTTTGCCTCTGTTTCAGTCTGTTTGCCTCAGTTTCACACTGCTTGCCTCTGTTTGCCTCTGTTTCCCTCTGTTTAAGTCTGTTTGCCTCTGTTTCAGTCTTTTTGCCTCTGTTTAAGTCTTTTTGCCGCTGTTTCACCACGTTTGCCCCTGTTTAAGTCTGTTTGCTTCTGTTTCAGTCTGTTTGCCTCTGTTAAACTCTGTTTGCCTCTGTTTAAGTCTGTTTGCCTCTGTTTCACTCTGTTTGCCTCTGTTTCACTCTGTTTGCCTCTGTTTCATCCTCTTTGCCTCTGTTTGCCTCTGTTTGCCTCTGTTTAAGTCTGTCTGCCTCTGTTTAAGTCTGTTTGCCTCTGTTTAAGTCTGTTTGCCTCTGTTTAAGTCTGTTTGCCTCTGTTTCACTCTGTTTGCCCCTGCTTAAGTCTGTTTGCCTCTGTTTGACTCTGTTTGCCTCTGTTTCACTCTGCTTTACTCTGTTTCACTCTGTTTGCCTCTGTTTCACTCTTTTTGCCTGTGTTTGGCTCTGTTTAAGTCTGTTTGCCTCTGTTTAAGTCTGTATGCCTCTGTTTCAGTCTTTTTGTCTATGTTTCAGTCTGTTTGCCTCTGTTTCACTCTGTTTGCTTCTGTTTCACTCTGATTGCCTCTGTTTCGCTCTTTTTGCATCTGTTTTTCTCTGTTTAAGTCTGTTTGCCACTGTTTGAGTCTGTTTGCCTCTGTTTCAGTCTGTTTGCCACTGTTACTCTCTGTATGCCTCTGTTTCAGTCTGTTTGCCTCAGTTTCACACTGCTTGCCTCTGTTTGCCTCTGTTTCCCTCTGTTTAAGTCTGTTTGCCTCTGTTTCAGTCTTTTTGCCTCTGTTTAAGTCTTTTTGCCGCTGTTTCACCACGTTTGCCCCTGTTTAAGTCTGTTTGCTTCTGTTTCAGTCTGTTTGCCTCTGTTAAACTCTGTTTGCCTCTGTTTAAGTCTGTTTGCCTCTGTTTCACTCTGTTTGCCTCTGTTTCACTCTGTTTGCCTCTGTTTCATCCTCTTTGCCTCTGTTTGCCTCTGTTTGCCTCTGTTTAAGTCTGTCTGCCTCTGTTTAAGTCTGTTTGCCTCTGTTTAAGTCTGTTTGCCTCTGTTTAAGTCTGTTTGCCTCTGTTTCACTCTGTTTGCCCCTGCTTAAGTCTGTTTGCCTCTGTTTGACTCTGTTTGCCTCTGTTTCACTCTGCTTTACTCTGTTTCACTCTGTTTGCCTCTGTTTCACTCTTTTTGCCTGTGTTTGGTCTGTTTAAGTCTGTTTGCCTCTGTTTAAGTCTGTATGCCTCTGTTTCAGTCTTTTTGTCTCTGTTTCAGTCTGTTTGCCTCTGTTTCACTCTGTTTGCTTCTGTTCCACTCTGATTGCCTCTGTTTCGCTCTTTCTGCATCTGTTTCAGTCTGTTTGCCTCTGTTTCACTCTGTTTGCCTCTGTTTAAGTCTGTTTGCCTCTGTTAAAGTCTGTTTGCCTCTGTTTCAGTCTGTTTGCCTCTGTTTCACTCTGTTTGCCTCTGTTTCACTCTGTTTGCCTCTGTTTCACTCTGTTTGCATCTGTTTCACTCTGTTTGCCTTGTTTCGCTCTTTTTGCCTCTGTTTTTCTCTGTTTAAGTCAGTTGCCTGTTTGAGTCTGTTAGCCTCTGGTTCAGTCTGTTTGCCACTGTTTCAATCTGTTTGCCTCTGTTTCACTCTGTTTGCCTCTGTTTCACTCTGTTTGCCTTTGTTTAAGTCTGTTTGCCTCTGTTTAATTCTGTTTGCCTCTGTCTCACTCTGTTTGCCTCTGTTTCAGTCTGTTTGCCTCAGTTTCACACTGCTTGCCTCTGTTTGCCTCTGTTTCCCTCTGTTTAAGTCTGTTTGCCTCTGTTTCAGTCTTTTTGCCTCTGTTTCAGTCTGTTTGCCACTGTTTCACTCTGTTTGCCTCTGTTTCACTCTGTTTGCCTCTGTTTCACTCTGTTTGCCTTTGTTTAAGTCTGTTTGCATCTGTTTAAGTCTGTTTTCCTCTGTTTCAGTCTGTTTGCCTCTGTTTCACTCTGTTTGCCTCTGTTTCACTCTGTTTGCCTCTGTTTCACTCTGTTTGCCTCAGTTTAAGTCTGTTTGCCTCTGTTTAATTCTGTTTGCCTCTGTCTCACTCTGTTTGCCTCTGTTTCAGTCTGTTTGCCTCAGTTTCACACTGCTTGCCTCTGTTTGCCTCTGTTTCCCTCTGTTTAAGTCTGTTTGCCTCTGTTTCAGTCTTTTTGCCTCTGTTTAAGTCTTTTTGCCGCTGTTTCACCACGTTTGCCCCTGTTTAAGTCTGTTTGCTTCTGTTTCAGTCTGTTTGCCTCTGTTAAACTCTGTTTGCCTCTGTTTAAGTCTGTTTGCCTCTGTTTCACTCTGTTTGCCTCTGTTTCACTCTGTTTGCCTCTGTTTCATCCTCTTTGCCTCTGTTTGCCTCTGTTTGCCTCTGTTTAAGTCTGTCTGCCTCTGTTTAAGTCTGTTTGCCTCTGTTTAAGTCTGTTTGCCTCTGTTTAAGTCTGTTTGCCTCTGTTTCACTCTGTTTGCCCCTGCTTAAGTCTGTTTGCCTCTGTTTGACTCTGTTTGCCTCTGTTTCACTCTGCTTTACTCTGTTTCACTCTGTTGCCTCTGTTTCACTCTTTTTGCCTGTGTTTGGCTCTGTCTAAGTCTGTTTGCCTCTGTTTAAGTCTGTATGCCTCTGTTTCAGTCTTTTTGTCTCTGTTTCAGTCTGTTTGCCTCTGTTTCACTCTGTTTGCTTCTGTTTCACTCTGATTGCCTCTGTTTCGCTCTTTTTGCATCTGTTTTTCTCTGTTTAAGTCTGTTTGCCTCTGTTTGAGTCTGTTTGCCTCTGTTTCACTCTGTTTGCCACTGTTACTCTCTGTATGCCTCTGTTTCAGTCTGTTTGCCTCTGATTCACTCTGTTTGCCTTTGTTTAAGTCTGTTTGCCTCTGTTAAAGTCTGTTTGCCTCTGTTTCAGTCTGTTTGCCTCTGTTTCACTCTGTTTGCCTCTGCTTCTCTCTGTTTGCCTCTGTTTAATCCTGTTTGCCTCTGTTTGCCTCTGTTTGCCTCTGTTTGCCTCTGCTTAAGTCTGTTTGCCTCTGTTTAAGTCTGTTTGCCTCTGTTTAAGTCTGTCTGCCTCTATTTTAGTTTGTTTGCCTCTGTTTGTCTGTTAGCCTCTGTTTAAGTCGGGTTGCCTCTGTTTAATTCTGTTTGCCTCTGTTTCAATCTGTTTGCCTCTGTTTCACTCTGTTTGCCTCTGTTTCACTCTTTTTTCCTCTGTTTGGCTATATTTAAGTCTGTTTGCCTCTGTTTAAGTCTGTATGCCTCTGTTTCAGTCTGTTTGCCTCTGTTTGAGTCTGTTTGCCTCTGTTTCAGTCTGTTTGCCACTGTTTCACTCTGTTTGCCTCTGTTTCAGTCTGTTTGCCTCTGTTTCAAAGTGTTTGCCTCTGTGTAAGTCTGTTTGCCTCTGTTTAAGTCTGTTTGCCTCTGTTTAAGTCTGTCTGCCTCTGCTTAAGTCTGTTTGCCTCTGTTTGATTCTGTTTGCCTCTGTTTCACTCTGCTTTACTCTGTTTCACTCTGTTTGCCTCTGTTTCACTCTTTTTGCCTCTGTTTGGCTCTGTTTCAGTCTGTTTGCCTCTGTTTAAGTCTGTATGCCTCTGTTTCAGTCTTTTTGTCTCTGTTTCAGTCTGTTTGCCTCTGTTTCACTCTGTTTGCTTCTGTTTCACTCTGATTGCCTCTGTTTCGCTCTTTCTGCATCTGTTTCAGTCTGTTTGCCTCTGTTTCACTCTGTTTGCCTCTGTTTAAGTCTGTTTGCCTCTGTTAAAGTCTGTTTGCCTCTGTTTCAGTCTGTTTGCCTCTGTTTCACTCTGTTTGCCTCTGTTTCACTCTCTTTGCCTCTGTTTAATTCTGTTTGCGTCTGTTTCACTCTGTTTGCCTCTGTTACACTCTGTTTGCCTCTGTTTGCCTCTGTTTAAGTCTGTTTGCCTCTGTTTAAGTCTGTTTGCCTCTGTTTCACCCTGTTGCCCCTGTTTAAGTCTGTTTGCGTCTGTTTCAGTCTGTTCGCCTCTGTTTCACTCTGTTTGCCTCTGTTTAAGTCTGTTTGCCTCTGTTTCACTCTGTTTGCCTCTGTTTCACTCTGTTTGCCTCTGTTTAATCCTGTTTGCTTCTGTTTGCCTCTGTTTGCCTCTGTTTGCCTGTTTAAGTCTGTTTGCCTCTGTTTAAGTCTATTTGCCTCTGTTTAAGTCTGTCTGCCTCTGTTTACGTCTGTTTGCCTCTGTTTAAGTCTGTTTGCATCTGTTTAAGTCTGTTTGCTCTCTGTTTAAGTCTGTTTGCCTTTGTTTAAGTCTGCATGACTCTTTTTAATTCTGTTTGCCTCTGTTTAATCTGTTGGCCTCTGTTTCACTCTGTTTGGCTCTGTTTCACTCTGTTTGCTTCTGTTTCCTCTCTGTTTGCCTCTGTTTCAGTCTGTTTGCCTCTGTTTCACTCTGTTTGCCTCTGTTTCACTCTGTTTGCCTCTGTTTAATTCTGTTTGCGTCTGTTTCACTCTTTTTGCCTCTGTTTGGCTCTGTTTAAATCTGTTTGCCTCTGTTTGCCTGTGTGCGGCTCTGTTTGCCTCTGTTTGCCTCTGTTTGCCCTCTGTTTGCCTCTTTCTAAGTCTTTTTGCCTCTGTTTCACTCTGTTTGCCACTGTTTCACTCCATTTCCCTCTGTTTCACTCTGTTTGCCTCTGTTTCAGTCTGTTTGCCTCTGTTTGCCTCTGTTTAAGTCCTGTTTGCCTCTGTTTAAGTCTGTTTGCCTCTGTTTCACTCTGTTTGCCTCTGTTTCACTCTGTTTGCCTCTGTTTAAATCCTGTTTGCCTCTCTTTACCTCTGTTGGCCACTGTTTGCCTCTGTTTGCCTCTGTTTAAGTCTGTTTGCCTCTGTTTCAGTCTGTTTGCCTCTGTTTAAGTCTGTTTGCCTCTGTTTCACTCTGTTTGCCCCTGTTTAAAACTGTTTGCCTCTGTTTCAGTCTGTTTGCCTCTGTTTCACTCTGCTTGCCTCTGATTAAGTCTGTTTGCCTCTGTTTCACTGTGTTTGCCTCTGTTTCACTCTGTTTGCCTCTGTTTAATCCTGTTTGCCTCTGTTTGCCTCTGTTTGCCTCTGTTTAAGTCTGTTTGCCTCTGTTTCAGTCCTGTTTGCCTCTGTTTCCTCCTCTGTTTGCATCTGTTTCACTCTGTTTGCCTTTGTTTCGCTCTTTTTGCCTCTGTTTTTCTCTGTTTTAAGTCAGTTTGCCTCTGTTTGAGTCCTGTTTGCCTCTGTTTCAGTCTGTTTGCCACTTTTTCACTCTGTTTGCCTCTGTTTCACTCTGTTTGCCTCTGTTTCACTCTGTTTGCCTTTGTTTAAGTCTGCTTGCATCTGTTTAAGTCTGTTTTCCCTCTGTTTCAGTCTGTTTGCCTCAGTTTAAGTCTGTTTGCCTCTGTTTAAATCTGTGTGCCCTCTGTCTCACTCTGTTTGCCTCTATTTAAGTCTGTTTGCCTCAGTTTCACACTGCTTGCCTCTGTTTGCCTCTGTTTATGTCTGTTTGCCTCTGTTTCAGTCTTTTTGCCTCTCTTTCAGTCTTTTTGCCTCTGTTTCACGACGTTTGCCCCCTGTTTAAGTCTGTTTGCCACTGTTTGAGTCTGTTTGCCTCTGTTTCAGTCTGTTTGCCACTGTTACTCTCTTTTTGCCTCTGTTTCAGTCTGTTTGCCTCTGATTCACTCTGTTTGCCTCTGTTTAAGTCTGTTTGCCTCTGTTAAAGTCTGTTTGCCTCTGTTTCAGTCTGTTTGCCTCTGTTTCACTCTGTTTGCCTCTGTTTCACTCTGTTTGCCTCTGTTTAATCCTGTTTGCCTCTGTTTGCCTCTGCTTAAGTCTGTTTGCCCTCTGTTTAAGTCTGTTTGCCTCTGTTTAAGTCTGTCTGCCTCTATTAAGTTTGTTTGCCTCTGTTTGTCTGTTAGCCTCTGTTTAAGTCTGTTTGCCTCTGTTTAATTCTGTTTGCCTCTGTTTCACTCTGTTTGCCCCCCTCTGTTTCACTCTTTTTTCCTCTGTTTGGCTATATTTAAGTCTGTTTGCCTCTGTTTAAGTCTGTATGCCTCTGTTTCAGTCTGTTTGCCTCTGTTTGAGTCTGTTTGCCTCTGTTTCAGTCTGTTTGCCACTGTTTCATTCTGTTTGCCTCTGTTTCAGTCTGTTTGCCTCTGTTTCAAAGTGTTTGCCACTGTTTAAGTCTGTTTGCCTCTGTTTAAGTCTGTTTGCCTCTGTTTAAGTATGTTTGCCTCTGCTTAAGTCTGTTTGCCTCTGTTTCGCTCTGTTTGCCTCTGTTTAAAAACTGTTTGCCTCTGTTTCAGTCTGTTTGCCTCTGTTTAAGTCTGTTTGCCTCTGTTTCACTCTGGCTCTGTTTCGCTCCTTTTGCATCTGTTGTTCTCTGTTTAAGTCTGTGTGCCTCTGTTTGAGTCCTGTTTGCCTCTGTTTCAGTCCTGTTTGCCACTGTTTCACTCTGTTTGCCTCTGTTTCAGTCTGTTTGCCTCTGTTTCACTCTGTTTGCCTCTGTTTAAGTCTTTTTGCCCCCTGTTAAAGTCTGTTTGCCTCTGTTTCAGTCTGTTTGCCTCTGTTTCACTCTGTTTGTCTCTGTTTCACTCTGTTTGCCTCTGTTTCACTCCGTTTGCCTCTGTTTAAGTCTGTTTGCCTCTGTTTAATTCTGTTTGCGTCTGTTTCACTCTGTTTGCCTCTGTTACACTCTGTTTGCCTCTGTTTGCCTCTGTTTAAGTCTGTTTGCCTCTGTTTAAGTCTGTTTGCCTCTGTTTAAGTCTGTTTGCCCTCTGTTTCACCCCCTGTTGCACCTGTTTATGTCTGTTTGCGTCTGTTTCAGTCTGTTCGCCTCTGTTTCACTCTTTTTGCCTCTGTTTAAGTCTGTTTGCCTCTGTTTCACTCTGTTTGCCTCTGTTTCACTCTGTTTGCCTCTGTTTAATCCTGTTTGCTTCTGTTTGCCTCTGTTTGCCTCTGTTTGCCTGTTTAAGTCTGTTTGCCTCTGTTTAAGTCTATTTGCCTCTGTTTAAGTCTGTCTGCCTCTTTTTACGTCTGTTTGCCTCTGTTTAAGTCTGTTTGCATCTGTTTCAGTCTGTTTGCCTCTGTTTCACTCTGTTTGCCCCTGCTTAAGTCTGGTTTGCCTCTGTTTCACTCTCTTTGCCTCTGTTTCACTCTGTTTGCCACTGTTTCTCTCTGTTTGCCTCTGTTTCACTCTTTTTGCCTCTGTTTGGCACTGTTTAAATCTGTTTGCCTCCGTTTGCCTCTGTGCGGCTCTATTTGCCTCTGTTTGCCTCTGTTTGCCTCTTTTTAAGTCTGTTTGCCTCTGTTTCACTCTGTTTGCCTCTGTTTCACTCCATTTCCCCCTCTGTTTCACTCTGTTTGCCTCTGTTTCAGTCTGTTTGCCTCTGTTTGCCTCTGTTTAAGTCTGTTTGCCTCTGTTTAAATCTGTTTGCCTCTGTTTCACTCTGTTTGCCTCTGTTTCACTCTGTTTGCCTCTGTTTAATCCTGTTTGCCTCTCTTTACCTCTGTTGGCCACTGTTTGCCTCTGTTTGCCTCCGTTTAAGTCTGTTTGCCTCTGTTTCAGTCTGTTTGCCTCTGTTTAAGTCTGTTTGCCTCTGTTTCACTCTGTTTGCCCCTGTTTAAAACTGTTTGCCTCTGTTTCAGTCCGTTTGCCTCTGTTTCACTCTGTTTGCCTCTGATTAAGTCTGTTTGCCTCTGTTTCACTCTGTTTGCCTCTGTTTCACTCTGTTTGCCTCTGTTTAATCCTGTTTGCCTCTGTTTGCCTCTGTTCGCCTCTGTTTAAGTCTGTTTGCCTCTGTTTCAGTCTGTTTGCCTCTGTTTCTCTCTGTTTGCATCTGTTTCACTCTGTTTGCCTTTGTTTCGCTCTTTTTGCCTCTGTTTTTCTCTGTTTAAGTCAGTTTGCCTCTGTTTGAGTCTGTTTGCCTCTGTTTCAGTCTGTTTGCCACTGTTTCACTCTGTTTGCCTCTGTTTCACTCTGTTTGCCTCTGTTTCAATCTGTTTGCCTTTGTTTAAGGTCTGTTTGCAACTGTTTAAGTCTGTTTTCCCTCTGTTTCAGTCTGTTTGCCTCTGTTTCACTCTGTTTGCCTCTGATTCACTCTGTTTGCCTCTGTTTCACTCTGTTTGCCTCAGTTAAGTCTGTTTGCCTCTGTTTAATTCTGTGTGCCTCTGTCTCACTCTGTTTGCCTCTGTTTAAGTCTGTTTGCCTCAGTTTTCACACTGCTTGCCTCTGTTTGCCTCTGTTTAAGTCTGTTTGCCTCTGTTTCAGTCTTTTTGCCTCTGTTTAAGTCTTTTTGCCTCTGTTTCACCCACGTTTGCCCCTGTTTAAGTCTGTTTGCTTCTGTTTCAGTCTGTTTGCCTCTGTTAAACTCTGTTTGCCTCTGTTTTATTCTGTTTGCCTCTGTTTCACTCTGTTTGCCTCTGTTTCACTCTGTTTGCCTCTGTTTAATCCTGTTTGCCTCTGTTTGCCTCTGTTTGCCTCTGTTTAAGTCCTGTTTGCCTCTGTTTAAGTCTGTTTGCCTCTGTTTAAGTCTGTTTGCCTCTGTTTCACTCTGTTTGCCCCTGTTTCACTCTGTTTGCCCCTGCTTAAGTCTGTTTGCCTCTGTTTGCCTCTGTTTCACTCTGCTTTACTCTGTTTCACTCTGTTTGCCTCTGTTTCACTCTTTTTGCCTCTGTTTGGCTCTGTTTAAGTCTGTTTGCCTCTGTTTAAGTCTGTATGCCTCTGTTTCAGTCTTTTTGTCTCTGTTTCAGTCTGTTTGCCTCTGTTTCACTCTGTTTGCTTCTGTTTCACTCTGATTGTCCTCTGTTTCGCTCTTTTTGCATCTGTTTTTTTTCTCTTTAAGTCTGTTTGCCACTGTTTGAGTCTGTTTGCCTCTGTTTCAGTCTGTTTGCCACTGTTACTCTCTGTTTGCCTCTGTTTCAGTCTGTTTGCCTCTGTTTCACTCTGTTTGCCTCTGTTTAAGTCTGTTTGCCTCTGTTAAAGTGTGTTTGCCTCTGTTTCAGTCTGTTTGCCTCTGTTTCACTCTGTTTGCCTCTGTTTAATCCTGTTTGCCTCTGTTTGGCCTCTGTTTGCCTCTGCTTAAGTCTGTTTGCCTCTGTTTCAGTCTGTTGCCTCTGTTTAAGTCTGTCTGCCTCTATTTAAGTTTGTTTGCCTCTGTTTAAGTCTGTTAGCCTCTGTTTAAGTCTGTTTGCCTCTGTTTCACTCTGTTTGCCTCTGTTTCAATCTGTTTGCCTCTGTTTCACTCCTGTTTGCCTCTGTTTCACTCTTTTTGCCTCTGTTTGGCTATATTTAAGTCTGTTTGCCTCTGTTTAAGTTTGTATGCCTCTGTTTCAGTCTGTTTGCCTCTGTTTGAGTCTGTTTGCCTCTGTTTCAGTCTGTTTGCCACTGTTTCACTCTGTTTGCCTCTGTTTCAGTCTGTTTGCCTCTGTTTCACTCTCTTTGCCTCTGTTTAAGTCTGTTTGCCTCCGTTTAAGTCTGTTTGCCTCTGTTTAAGTCTGTCTGCCTCTGCTTAAGTCTGTTTGCCTCTGTTTGACTCTGTTTGCCTCTGTTTCACTCTGCTTTACTCTGTTTCACTCCTGTTTGCCTCTGTTTCACTCTTTTTGCCTCTGTTTGGCTCTGTTTAAGTCTGTTTGCCTCTGTTTAAGTCTGTCTGCCTCTGCTTAAGTCTGTTTGCCTCTGTTTGACTCTGTTTGCCTCTGTTTCACTCTGCTTTACTCTGTTTCACTCTGTTTGCCTCTGTTTCACTCTTTTTTGCCTCTGTTTGGCTCTGTTTCAGTCTTTTTTGCCTCTGTTTCAGTTTGTTTGCCTCTGTTTCACTCTGTTTGCTTCTGTTTCACTCTGATTGCCTCTGATTCGCTCTTTCTGCATCTGTTTTTCTCTGTTTAAGTCTGTTTGCCACTGTTTGAGTCTGTTTGCCTCTGTTTCAGTCTGTTTGCCACTATTACTCTCTGTTTGCATCTGTTTCAGTCTGTTTGCCTCTGTTTCACTCTGTCTGCCTCAGTTTAAGTCTGTTTGCCTCTGTTTAATTCTGTGTGCCTCTGTCTCACTCTGTTTGCCTCTGTTTAAGTCTGTTTGCCTCAGTTTCACACTGCTTGCCTCTGTTTGCCTCTGTTTAAGTCTGTTTGCCTCTGTTTCAGTCTTTTTGCCTCTGTTTAAGTCTTTTTGCCTCTGTTTCACCACGTTTGCCCCTGTTTAAGTCTGTTTGCTTCTGTTTCAGTCTGTTTGCCTCTGTAAAACTCTGTTTGCCTCTGTTTAATTCTGTTTGCCTCTGTTTCACTCTGTTTGCCTCTGTTTCACACTGTTTGCCTCTGTTTAAGTCTGTTTGCCTCTGTTTAAGTCTGTTTGCCTCTGTTTAAGTCTGTCTGCCTCTGTTTAAGTCTGTTTGCCTCTGTTTCACTCTGTTTGCCCCTGCTTAAGTCTGTTTGCCTCTGTTTGGATCTGTTTGCCTCTGTTTCACTCTGCTTTACTCTGTTTCACTCTGGTTGCCTCTGTTTCACTCTTTTTGTCTCTGTTTGGCTCTGTTTAAGTCTGTTTGCCTCTGTTTAAGTCTGTATGCCTCTGTTTCAGTCTTTTTGTCTCTGTTTCAGTCTGTTTGCCTCTGTTTCACTCTGTTTGCTTCTGTTTCACTCTGATTGTCTCTGTTTCGCTCTTTTTGCTTCTGTTTTTCTCTCTTTAAGTCTGTTTGCCACTGTTTGAGTCTGTTTGCCTCTGTTTCAGTCTGTTTGCCACTGTTACTCTCTGTTTGCCTCTGTTTCAGTCTGTTTACCTCTGTTTCACTCTGTTTGCCTCTGTTTAAGTCTGTTTGCCTCTGTTAAAGTCTGTTTGCCTCTGTTTCAGTCTGTTTGCCTCTGTTTCACTCTGTTTGCCTCTGTTTCACTCTGTTTGCCTCTGTTTAATCCTGTTTGCCTCTGTTTGCCTCTGCTTAAGTCTGTGTGCCTCTGTTTAAGTCTGTTTGCCTCTGTTTAAGTCTGTCTGCCTCTATTTAAGTTTGTTTGCCTCTGTTTAAGTCTGTTTGCCTCTGTTTCACTCTGTTTGCCTCTGTTTCAATCTGTTTGCCTCTGTTTCACTCTGTTTGCCTCTGTTTCACTCTTTTTGCCTCTGTTTGGCTATATTTAAGTCTGTTTGCCTCTGTCTAAGTCTGTATGCCTCTGTTTCAGTCTGTTTGCCTCTGTTTGAGTCTGTTTGCCACTGTTTCACTCTGTTTGCCTCTGTTTGAGTCTGTTTGCCTCTGTTTCAGTCTGTTTGCCACTGTTTCACTCAGTTTGCCTCTGTTTCAGTCTGTTTGCCTCTGTTTCACTCTCTTTGCCTCTGTTTATGTCAGTTTGCATCTGTTTAAGTCTGTTTGCCTCTGTTTAAGTCTGTCTGCCTCTGCTTAAGTCTGTTTGCCTCTGTTTGCCTCTGTTTCACTCTGCTTTACTCTGTTTCACTCTGTTTGCCTCTGTTTCACTCTTTTTGCCTCTGTTTGGCTCTGTTTCAGTCTGTTTGCCTCTGTTTCACTCTGCTTTACTCTGCTTCACTCTGTTTGCCTCTGTTTCACTCTTTTTGCCTCTGTTTGGCTCTGTTTCAGTCTTTTTGCCTCTGTTTAAGTCTGTATGCCTCTGCATCAGTATTTTTGTCTCTGTTTCAGTCTGTTTGCCTCTGTTTCACTCTATTTGCTTCTGTTTCACTCTGATTGCCTCTGATTCGCTCTTTCTGCATCTGTTTTTCTCTGTTTAAGTCTGTTTGCCACTGTTTGAGTCTGTTTGCCTCTGTTTCAGTCTGTTTGCCACTGTTACTCTCTGGTTGCATCTGTTTCAGTCTGTTTGCCTCTGTTTCACTCTGTTTGCCTCTGTTTCAGTCTGTTTGCCTCTGTTAAAGTCTGTTTGCCTCTGTTTCAGTCTGTTTGCCTCTGTTTCACTCTGTTTGCCTCTGTTTCACTCTGTTTGCCTCTGTTTAATCCTGTTTGCCTCTGATGGCCTCTGTTTGCCTCTGCTTAAGTCTGTTTGCCTCTGTTTAAGTCTGTTTGCCTCTGTTTAAGTCTGTCTGCCTCTATTTAAGTTTGTTTGCCTCTGTTTAAGTCTGTTAGCCTCTGTTTAAGTCTGTTTGCCTCTGTTTGACTCTGTTTGCCTCTGTTTCAATCTGTTTGCCTCTGTTTCACTCTGTTTGCCTCTGTTTAAGTCTTTTTGCCTCTGTTTCACCACGTTTTCCCCTGTTTAAGTCTGTTTGCTTCTGTTTCAGTCTGTTTGCCTCTGTTAAACTCTGTTTGCCTCTGTTTAATTCTGTTAGCCTCTGTTTCACTCTGTTTGCCTCTGTTTGCCTCTGTTTGCCTCTGTTTAAGTCTGTTTGCCTCTGTTTAAGTCTGTTTGCCTCTGTTTAAGTCTGTCTGCCTCTGTTTAAGTCTGTTTGCCTCTGTTTAAGTCTGTTTGCCTCTGTTTAATTCTGTTTGCCTCTGTTTCACTCTGTTTGCCCCTGCTTAAGTCTGTTTGCCTCTGTTTGAATCTGTTTGCCTCTGTTTCACTCTGCTTTACTCTGTTTCACTCTGGTTGCCTCTGTTTCACTCTTTTTGCCTCTGTTTGGCTCTGTTTAAGTCTGTTTGCCTCTGTTTAAGTCTGTATGCCTCTGTTTCAGTCTTTTTGTCTCTGTTTCAGTCTGTTTGCCTCTGTTTCACTCTGTTTGCTTCTGTTTCACTCTGATTGTCTCTGTTTCGCTCTTTTTGCTTCTGTTTTTCTCTCTTTAAGTCTGTTTGCCACTGTTTGAGTCTGTTTGCCTCTGTTTCAGTCTGTTTGCCACTGTTACTCTCTGTTTGCCTCTGTTTCAGTCTGTTTGCCTCTGTTTCACTCTGTTTGCCTCTGTTTAAGTCTGTTTGCCTCTGTTAAAGTCTGTTTGCCTCTGTTTCAGTCTGTTTGCCTCTGTTTCACTCTGTTTTCCTCTGTTTCACTCTGTTTGCCTCTGTTTAATCCTGTTTGCCTCTGTTTGCCTCTGCTTAAGTCTGTTTGCCTCTGTTTAAGTCTGTTTGCCCCTGTTTAAGTCTGTCTGCCTCTATTTAAGTTTGTTTGCCTCTGTTTAAGTCTGTTAGCCTCTGTTTAAGTCTGTTTGCCTCTGTTTGACTCTGTTTGCCTCTGTTTCAATCTGTTTGCCTCTGTTTCACTCTGTTTGCCTCTGTTTCACTCTTTTTGCATCTGTTTGGTTATATTTAAGTCTGTTTGCCTCTGTTTAAGTCTGTATGCCTCTGTTTCAGTCTGTTTGCCTCTGTTTCAGTCTGTTTGCCTCTGTTTCTGTCTGTTTGCCTCTGTTTCATTCTGTTTGCCTCTCTTTCACTCTTTTTGCCTCTGATTCAGTCTTTATGCCTCTTTTTAAATCTGTTTAACTCGGTTTAATTCTGTTTGCCTCTGTTTGCCTTGTTTATCTCTGTTTTCCTACGTTTGCCTCTGCTTGCTTCTGTTTGCCTCTGTTTGCCTCTTTGTGAGTCTGTTTGCATCTGTTTCACGCTGTTTGCCTCTGTTTCACTCCGTTTGCCTCTGTTTCACTCTGTTTGCCTCTGTTTCAGTCTGTTTGCCTCTGTTAGCCTCTGTTTAAGTCTGTTTGCCTCTGTTTAAGTCTGTTTGCCTCTGTTTAAGTCTGTTTGTCTCTGTTTCACTCTGTTTGCCTCTGTTTCACTCTGTTTGCCTCTGTTTAATCCTGTTTGCCTATGTTTGCCTCTGTTGGCCTCTGTTTGCCTCTGTTTGCCTCTGTTTAAGTCTGTTTGCCTCTGTTTAAGTCTGTTTGCCCCTGTTTAAGTCTGTTTGCCTCTATTTAATTCTGTTTGCCTCTGTTTCACTCTGTTTGCCTCTGTTTAAAACTGTTTGCCTCTGTTTCAGTCTGTTTGCCTCTGTTTAAGTCTGTTTGGCTCTGTTTCACTCAGTTTGCCTCTGTTTCACTCTGTCTGCCTCTGTTTCGCTCTTTTTGCATCTGTTTTTCTCTGTTTAAGTCTGTTTGCCTCTGTTTGAGTCTGTTTGCCTCTGTTTCAGTCTGTTTGCCACTGTTTCACTCTGTTTGCCTCTGTTTCAGTCTGTTTGCCTCTGTTTCACTCTGTTTGCCTCTGTTTAAGTCTGTTTGCCTCTGTTAAAGTCTGTTTGCATCTGTTTCACTCTGTTTGCCTCTGTTTCACTCTGTTTGCCTCTGTTTCACTCTGTTTGCCTCTGTTTCACTCTGTTTGCCTCTGTTTAAGTCTGTTTACCTCTGTTTAATTCTGTTTGCCTCTGTTTCACTCTGTTTGCCTCTGTTACACTCTGTTTGCCTCTGTTTAATCCTGTTTGCCTCTGTTTGCCACTGTTTGCCTCTGTTTGCCTCTGTTTGCCTCTGTTTAAGTCTGTTTGCCTCTGTTTAAGTCTGTTTGCCTCTGTTTAAGTCTGTTTGCCTCTGTTTCACACTGTTGCCCCTGTTTAAGTCTGTTTGCCTCTGTTTCAGTCTGTTCGCCTCTGTTTCACTCTGTTTGCCTCTGTTTAACTCTGTTTGCCTCTGTTTCACTCTGTTTGCCTCTGTTTCACTCGGTTTGCATCTGTTTAATCCTGTTTGCCTCTGTTTGCCTCTGTTCGCCTCTGTTTGCCTCTGTTTAAGTCTGTTTGCATCTGTTTAAGTCTGTTTTCCTCTGTTTCAGTCTGTTTGCCTCTGTTTCACTCTGTTTGCCTCTGTTTCACTCTGTTTGCCTCTGTTTCACTCTGTTTGCCTCAGTTTAAGTCTGTTTGCCTCTGTTTAATTCTGTTTGCCTCTGTCTCATTCTGTTTGCCTCTGTTTCAGTCTGTTTGCCTCAGTTTCACACTGCTTGCCTCTGTTTGCCTCTGTTTCCCTCTGTTTAAGTCTGTTTGCCTCTGTTTCAGTCTTTTTGCCTCTGTTTCAGTCTGTTTGCCACTGTTTCACTCTGTTTGCCTCTGTTTCACTCTGTTTGCCTCTGTTTCACTCTGTTTGCCTTTGTTTAAGTCTGTTTGCATCTGTTTAAGTCTGTTTTCCTCTGTTTCAGTCTGTTTGCCTCTGTTTCACTCTGTTTGCCTCTGTTTCACTCTGTTTGCCTCTGTTTCACTCTGTTTGCCTCAGTTTAAGTCTGTTTGCCTCTGTTTAATTCTGTTTGCCTCTGTCTCACTCTGTTTGCCTCTGTTTCAGTCTGTTTGCCTCAGTTTCACACTGCTTGCCTCTGTTTGCCTCTGTTTCCCTCTGTTTAAGTCTGTTTGCCTCTGTTTCAGTCTTTTTGCCTCTGTTTAAGTCTTTTTGCCGCTGTTTCACCACGTTTGCCCCTGTTTAAGTCTGTTTGCTTCTGTTTCAGTCTGTTTGCCTCTGTTAAACTCTGTTTGCCTCTGTTTAAGTCTGTTTGCCTCTGTTTCACTCTGTTTGCCTCTGTTTCACTCTGTTTGCCTCTGTTTCATCCTCTTTGCCTCTGTTTGCCTCTGTTTGCCTCTGTTTAAGTCTGTCTGCCTCTGTTTAAGTCTGTTTGCCTCTGTTTAAGTCTGTTTGCCTCTGTTTAAGTCTGTTTGCCTCTGTTTAAGTCTGTCTGCCTCTGTTTAAGTCTGTTTGCCTCTGTTTAAGTCTGTTTGCCTCTGTTTAAGTCTGTTTGCCTCTGTTTCACTCTGTTTGCCCCTGCTTAAGTCTGTTTGCCTCTGTTTGACTCTGTTTGCTTCTGTTTCACTCTGCTTTACTCTGTTTCACTCTGTTTGCCTCTGTTTCACTCTTTTTGCCTGTGTTTGGCTCTGTTTAAGTCTGTTTGCCTCTGTTTAAGTCTGTATGCCTCTGTTTCAGTCTTTTTGTCTATGTTTCAGTCTGTTTGCCTCTGTTTCACTCTGTTTGCTTCTGTTTCACTCTGATTGCCTCTGTTTCGCTCTTTTTGCATCTGTTTTTCTCTGTTTAAGTCTGTTTGCCACTGTTTGAGTCTGTTTGCCTCTGTTTCAGTCTGTTTGCCACTGTTACTCTCTGTATGCCTCTGTTTCAGTCTGTTTGCCTCAGTTTCACACTGCTTGCCTCTGTTTGCCTCTGTTTCCCTCTGTTTAAGTCTGTTTGCCTCTGTTTCAGTCTTTTTGCCTCTGTTTAAGTCTTTTTGCCGCTGTTTCACCACGTTTGCCCCTGTTTAAGACTGTTTGCTTCTGTTTCAGTCTGTTTGCCTCTGTTAAACTCTGTTTGCCTCTGTTTAAGTCTGTTTGCCTCTGTTTCACTCTGTTTGCCTCTGTTTCACTCTGTTTGCCTCTGTTTCATCCTCTTTGCCTCTGTTTGCCTCTGTTTGCCTCTGTTTAAGTCTGTCTGCCTCTGTTTAAGTCTGTTTGCCTCTGTTTAAGTCTGTTTGCCTCTGTTTAAGTCTGTTTGCCTCTGTTTCACTCTGTTTGCCCCTGCTTAAGTCTGTTTGCCTCTGTTTGACTCTGTTTGCCTCTGTTTCACTCTGCTTTACTCTGTTTCACTCTGTTTGCCTCTGTTTCACTCTTTTTGCCTG
The DNA here is from genome assembly GCA_026770705.1 of Isurus oxyrinchus. NCBI lineage: Eukaryota > Metazoa > Chordata > Chondrichthyes > Lamniformes > Lamnidae > Isurus > Isurus oxyrinchus. The sequence continues at coordinate 13,512 of JANJGN010003928.1, read as the reverse complement.
TGTTTGGTCTGTTTAAGTCTGTTTGCCTCTGTTTAAGTCTGTATGCCTCTGTTTCAGTCTTTTTGTCTCTGTTTCAGTCTGTTTGCCTCTGTTTCACTCTGTTTGCTTCTGTTTCACTCTGATTGCCTCTGTTTCGCTCTTTCTGCATCTGTTTCAGTCTGTTTGCCTCTGTTTCACTCTGTTTGCCTCTGTTTAAGTCTGTTTGCCTCTGTTAAAGTCTGTTTGCCTCTGTTTCAGTCTGTTTGCCTCTGTTTCACTCTGTTTGCCTCTGTTTCACTCTGTTTGCCTCTGTTTCACTCTGTTTGCATCTGTTTCACTCTGTTTGCCTTTGTTTCGCTCTTTTTGCCTCTGTTTTTCTCTGTTTAAGTCAGTTGCCTCTGTTTGAGTCTGTTAGCCTCTGGTTCAGTCTGTTTGCCACTGTTTCAATCTGTTTGCCTCTGTTTCACTCTGTTTGCCTCTGTTTCACTCTGTTTGCCTTTGTTTAAGTCTGTTTGCCTCTGTTTAATTCTGTTTGCCTCTGTGTCACTCTGTTTGCCTCTGTTTCAGTCTGTTTGCCTCAGTTTCACACTGCTTGCCTCTGTTTGCCTCTGTTTCCCTCTGTTTAAGTCTGTTTGCCTCTGTTTCAGTCTTTTTGCCTCTGTTTCAGTCTCTTTGCCACTGTTTCACTCTGTTTGCCTCTGTTTCACTCTGTTTGCCTCTGTTTCACTCTGTTTGCCTTTGTTTAAGTCTGTTTGCATCTGTTTAAGTCTGTTTTCCTCTGTTTCAGTCTGTTTGCCTCTGTTTCACTCTGTTTGCCTCTGTTTCACTCTGTTTGCCTCTGTTTCACTCTGTTTGCCTCAGTTTAAGTCTGTTTGCCTCTGTTTAATTCTGTTTGCCTCTGTCTCACTCTGTTTGCCTCTGTTTCAGTCTGTTTGCCTCAGTTTCACACTGCTTGCCTCTGTTTGCCTCTGTTTCCCTCTGTTTAAGTCTGTTTGCCTCTGTTTCAGTCTTTTTGCCTCTGTTTAAGTCTTTTTGCCGCTGTTTCACCACGTTTGCCCCTGTTTAAGTCTGTTTGCTTCTGTTTCAGTCTGTTTGCCTCTGTTAAACTCTGTTTGCCTCTGTTTAAGTCTGTTTGCCTCTGTTTCACTCTGTTTGCCTCTGTTTCACTCTGTTTGCCTCTGTTTCATCCTCTTTGCCTCTGTTTGCCTCTGTTTGCCTCTGTTTGAGTCTGTCTGCCTCTGTTTAAGTCTGTTTGCCTCTGTTTAAGTCTGTTTGCCTCTGTTTAAGTCTGTTTGCCTCTGTTTCACTCTGTTTGCCCCTGCTTAAGTCTGTTTGCCTCTGTTTGACTCTGTTTGCCTCTGTTTCACTCTGCTTTACTCTGTTTCACTCTGTTTGCCTCTGTTTCACTCTTTTTGCCTGTGTTTGGCTCTGTCTAAGTCTGTTTGCCTCTGTTTAAGTCTGTATGCCTCTGTTTCAGTCTTTTTGTCTCTGTTTCAGTCTGTTTGCCTCTGTTTCACTCTGTTTGCTTCTGTTTCACTCTGATTGCCTCTGTTTCGCTCTTTTTGCATCTGTTTTTCTCTGTTTAAGTCTGTTTGCCACTGTTTGAGTCTGTTTGCCTCTGTTTCACTCTGTTTGCCACTGTTACTCTCTGTATGCCTCTGTTTCAGTCTGTTTGCCTCTGATTCACTCTGTTTGCCTTTGTTTAAGTCTGTTTGCCTCTGTTAAAGTCTGTTTGCCTCTGTTTCAGTCTGTTTGCCTCTGTTTCACTCTGTTTGCCTCTGCTTCTCTCTGTTTGCCTCTGTTTAATCCTGTTTGCCTCTGTTTGCCTCTGTTTGCCTCTGCTTAAGTCTGTTTGCCTCTGTTTAAGTCTGTTTGCCTCTGTTTAAGTCTGTCTGCCTCTATTTTAGTTTGTTTGCCTCTGTTTGTCTGTTAGCCTCTGTTTAAGTCGGGTTGCCTCTGTTTAATTCTGTTTGCCTCTGTTTCACTCTGTTTGCCTCTGTTTCACTCTGTTTGCCTCAGTTTAAGTCTGTTTGCCTCTGTTTAATTCTGTTTGCCTCTGTCTCATTCTGTTTGCCTCTGTTTCAGTCTGTTTGCCTCAGTTTCACACTGCTTGCCTCTGTTTGCCTCTGTTTCCCTCTGTTTAAGTCTGTTTGCCTCTGTTTCAGTCTTTTTGCCTCTGTTTCAGTCTGTTTGCCACTGTTTCACTCTGTTTGCCTCTGTTTCACTCTGTTTGCCTCTGTTTCACTCTGTTTGCCTTTGTTTAATTCTGTTTGCATCTGTTTAAGTCTGTTTTCCTCTGTTTCAGTCTGTTTGCCTCTGTTTCACTCTGTTTGCCTCTGTTTCACTCTGTTTGCCTCTGTTTCACTCTGTTTGCCTCAGTTTAAGTCTGTTTGCCTCTGTTTAATTCTGTTTGCCTCTGTCTCACTCTGTTTGCCTCTGTTTCAGTCTGTTTGCCTCAGTTTCACACTGCTTGCCTCTGTTTGCCTCTGTTTCCCTCTGTTTAAGTCTGTTTGCCTCTGTTTCAGTCTTTTTGCCTCTGTTTAAGTCTTTTTGCCGCTGTTTCACCACGTTTGCCCCTGTTTAAGTCTGTTTGCTTCTGTTTCAGTCTGTTTGCCTCTGTTAAACTCTGTTTGCCTCTGTTTAAGTCTGTTTGCCTCTGTTTCACTCTGTTTGCCTCTGTTTCACTCTGTTTGCCTCTGTTTCATCCTCTTTGCCTCTGTTTGCCTCTGTTTGCCTCTGTTTAAGTCTGTCTGCCTCTGTTTAAGTCTGTTTGCCTCTGTTTAAGTCTGTTTGCCTCTGTTTAAGTCTGTTTGCCTCTGTTTCACTCTGTTTGCCCCTGCTTAAGTCTGTTTGCCTCTGTTTGACTCTGTTTGCCTCTGTTTCACTCTGCTTTACTCTGTTTCACTCTGTTTGCCTCTGTTTCACTCTTTTTGCCTGTGTTTGGCTCTGTTTAAGTCTGTTTGCCTCTGTTTAAGTCTGTATGCCTCTGTTTCAGTCTTTTTGTCTATGTTTCAGTCTGTTTGCCTCTGTTTCACTCTGTTTGCTTCTGTTTCACTCTGATTGCCTCTGTTTCGCTCTTTTTGCATCTGTTTTTCTCTGTTTAAGTCTGTTTGCCACTGTTTGAGTCTGTTTGCCTCTGTTTCAGTCTGTTTGCCACTGTTACTCTCTGTATGCCTCTGTTTCAGTCTGTTTGCCTCAGTTTCACTCTGCTTGCCTCTGTTTGCCTCTGTTTCCCTCTGTTTAAGTCTGTTTGCCTCTGTTTCAGTCTTTTTGCCTCTGTTTAAGTCTTTTTGCCGCTGTTTCACCACGTTTGCCCCTGTTTAAGACTGTTTGCTTCTGTTTCAGTCTGTTTGCCTCTGTTAAACTCTGTTTGCCTCTGTTTAAGTCTGTTTGCCTCTGTTTCACTCTGTTTGCCTCTGTTTCACTCTGTTTGCCTCTGTTTCATCCTCTTTGCCTCTGTTTGCCTCTGTTTGCCTCTGTTTAAGTCTGTCTGCCTCTGTTTAAGTCTGTTTGCCTCTGTTTAAGTCTGTTTGCCTCTGTTTAAGTCTGTTTGCCTCTGTTTCACTCTGTTTGCCCCTGCTTAAGTCTGTTTGCCTCTGTTTGACTCTGTTTGCCTCTGTTTCACTCTGCTTTACTCTGTTTCACTCTGTTTGCCTCTGTTTCACTCTTTTTGCCTGTGTTTGGTCTGTTTAAGTCTGTTTGCCTCTGTTTAAGTCTGTATGCCTCTGTTTCAGTCTTTTTGTCTCTGTTTCAGTCTGTTTGCCTCTGTTTCACTCTGTTTGCTTCTGTTTCACTCTGATTGCCTCTGTTTCGCTCTTTCTGCATCTGTTTCAGTCTGTTTGCCTCTGTTTCACTCTGTTTGCCTCTGTTTAAGTCTGTTTGCCTCTGTTAAAGTCTGTTTGCCTCTGTTTCAGTCTGTTTGCCTCTGTTTCACTCTGTTTGCCTCTGTTTCACTCTGTTTGCCTCTGTTTCACTCTGTTTGCATCTGTTTCACTCTGTTTGCCTTTGTTTCGCTCTTTTTGCCTCTGTTTTTCTCTGTTTAAGTCAGTTGCCTCTGTTTGAGTCTGTTAGCCTCTGGTTCAGTCTGTTTGCCACTGTTTCAATCTGTTTGCCTCTGTTTCACTCTGTTTGCCTCTGTTTCACTCTGTTTGCCTTTGTTTAAGTCTGTTTGCCTCTGTTTAATTCTGTTTGCCTCTGTGTCACTCTGTTTGCCTCTGTTTCAGTCTGTTTGCCTCAGTTTCACACTGCTTGCCTCTGTTTGCCTCTGTTTCCCTCTGTTTAAGTCTGTTTGCCTCTGTTTCAGTCTTTTTGCCTCTGTTTCAGTCTCTTTGCCACTGTTTCACTCTGTTTGCCTCTGTTTCACTCTGTTTGCCTCTGTTTCACTCTGTTTGCCTTTGTTTAAGTCTGTTTGCATCTGTTTAAGTCTGTTTTCCTCTGTTTCAGTCTGTTTGCCTCTGTTTTCACTCTGTTTGCCTCTGTTTCACTCTGTTTGCCTCTGTTTCACTCTGTTTGCCTCAGTTTAAGTCTGTTTGCCTCTGTTTAATTCTGTTTGCCTCTGTCTCACTCTGTTTGCCTCTGTTTCAGTCTGTTTGCCTCAGTTTCACACTGCTTGCCTCTGTTTGCCTCTGTTTCCCTCTGTTTAAGTCTGTTTGCCTCTGTTTCAGTCTTTTTGCCTCTGTTTAAGTCTTTTTGCCGCTGTTTCACCACGTTTGCCCCTGTTTAAGTCTGTTTGCTTCTGTTTCAGTCTGTTTGCCTCTGTTAAACTCTGTTTGCCTCTGTTTAAGTCTGTTTGCCTCTGTTTCAGTCTGTTTGCCACTGTTTCACTCTGTTTGCCTCTGTTTCATCCTCTTTGCCTCTGTTTGCCTCTGTTTGCCTCTGTTTAAGTCTGTCTGCCTCTGTTTAAGTCTGTTTGCCTCTGTTTAAGTCTGTTTGCCTCTGTTTAAGTCTGTTTGCCTCTGTTTCACTCTGTTTGCCCCTGCTTAAGTCTGTTTGCCTCTGTTTGACTCTGTTTGCCTCTGTTTCACTCTGCTTTACTCTGTTTCACTCTGTTTGCCTCTGTTTCACTCTTTTTGCCTGTGTTTGGCTCTGTCTAAGTCTGTTTGCCTCTGTTTAAGTCTGTATGCCTCTGTTTCAGTCTTTTTGTCTCTGTTTCAGTCTGTTTGCCTCTGTTTCACTCTGTTTGCTTCTGTTTCACTCTGATTGCCTCTGTTTCGCTCTTTTTGCATCTGTTTTTCTCTGTTTAAGTCTGTTTGCCACTGTTTGAGTCTGTTTGCCTCTGTTTCACTCTGTTTGCCACTGTTACTCTCTGTATGCCTCTGTTTCAGTCTGTTTGCCTCTGATTCACTCTGTTTGCCTTTGTTTCAGTCTGTTTGCCTCTGTTAAAGTCTGTTTGCCTCTGTTTCAGTCTGTTTGCCTCTGTTTCACTCTGTTTGCCTCTGCTTCTCTCTGTTTGCCTCTGTTTAATCCTGTTTTGCCTCTGTTTGCCTCTGTTTGCCTCTGTTTGCCTCTGCTTAAGTCTGTTTGCCTCTGTTTAAGTCTGTTTGCCTCTGTTTAAGTCTGTCTGCCTCTATTTTAGTTTGTTTGCCTCTGTTTGTCTGTTAGCCTCTGTTTAAGTCGGGTTGCCTCTGTTTAATTCTGTTTGCCTCTGTTTCAATCTGTTTGCCTCTGTTTCACTCTGTTTGCCTCTGTTTCACTCTTTTTTCCTCTGTTTGGCTATATTTAAGTCTGTTTGCCTCTGTTTAAGTCTGTATGCCTCTGTTTCAGTCTGTTTGCCTCTGTTTGAGTCTGTTTGCCTCTGTTTCAGTCTGTTTGCCACTGTTTCACTCTGTTTGCCTCTGTTTCAGTCTGTTTGCCTCTGTTTCAAAGTGTTTGCCTCTGTGTAAGTCTGTTTGCCTCTGTTTAAGTCTGTTTGCCTCTGTTTAAGTCTGTCTGCCTCTGCTTAAGTCTGTTTGCCTCTGTTTGACTCTGTTTGCCTCTGTTTCACTCTGCTTTACTCTGTTTCACTCTGTTTGCCTCTGTTTCACTCTTTTTGCCTCTGTTTGGCTCTGTTTCAGTCTGTTTGCCTCTGTTTAAGTCTGTATGCCTCTGTTTCAGTCTTTTTGTCTCTGTTTCAGTCTGTTTGCCTCTGTTTCACTCTGTTTGCTTCTGTTTCACTCTGATTGCCTCTGTTTCGCTCTTTCTGCATCTGTTTCAGTCTGTTTGCCTCTGTTTCACTCTGTTTGCCTCTGTTTAAGTCTGTTTGCCTCTGTTAAAGTCTGTTTGCCTCTGTTTCAGTCTGTTTGCCTCTGTTTCACTCTGTTTGCCTCTGTTTCACTCTGTTTGCCTCTGTTTAATTCTGTTTGCGTCTGTTTCACTCTGTTTGCCTCTGTTACACTCTGTTTGCCTCTGTTTGCCTCTGTTTAAGTCTGTTTGCCTCTGTTTAAGTCTGTTTGCCTCTGTTTAAGTCTGTTTGCCTCTGTTTCACCCTGTTGCCCCTGTTTAAGTCTGTTTGCGTCTGTTTCAGTCTGTTCGCCTCTGTTTCACTCTGTTTGCCTCTGTTTAAGTCTGTTTGCCTCTGTTTCACTCTGTTTGCCTCTGTTTCACTCTGTTTGCCTCTGTTTAATCCTGTTTGCTTCTGTTTGCCTCTGTTTGCCTCTGTTTGCCTGTTTAAGTCTGTTTGCCTCTGTTTAAGTCTATTTGCCTCTGTTTAAGTCTGTCTGCCTCTGTTTACGTCTGTTTGCCTCTGTTTAAGTCTGTTTGCATCTGTTTCAGTCTGTTTGCCTCTGTTTCACTCTGTTTGCCCCTGCTTAAGTCTGTTTGCCTCTGTTTCACTCTCTTTGCCTCTGTTTCACTCTGTCTGCCACTTTTTCTCTCTGTTTGCCTCTGTTTCACTCTTTTTGCCTCTGTTTGGCTCTGTTTAAATCTGTTTGCCTCTGTTTGCCTGTGTGCGGCTCTGTTTGCCTCTGTTTGCCTCTGTTTGCCTCTGTTTGCCTCTTTCTAAGTCTTTTTGCCTCTGTTTCACTCTGTTTGCCACTGTTTCACTCCATTTCCCTCTGTTTCACTCTGTTTGCCTCTGTTTCAGTCTGTTTGCCTCTGTTTGCCTCTGTTTAAGTCTGTTTGCCTCTGTTTAAGTCTGTTTGCCTCTGTTTCACTCTGTTTGCCTCTGTTTCACTCTGTTTGCCCTCTGTTTAATCCTGTTTGCCTCTCTTTACCTCTGTTGGCCACTGTTTGCCTCTGTTTGCCTCTGTTTAAGTCTGTTTGCCTCTGTTTCAGTCTGTTTGCCTCTGTTTAAGTCTGTTTGCCTCTGTTTCACTCTGTTTGCCCCTGTTTAAAACTGTTTGCCTCTGTTTCAGTCTGTTTGCCTCTGTTTCACTCTGCTTGCCTCTGATTAAGTCTGTTTGCCTCTGTTTCACTTTGTTTGCCTCTGTTTCACTCTGTTTGCCTCTGTTTAATCCTGTTTGCCTCTGTTTGCCTCTGTTTGCCTCTGTTTAAGTCTGTTTGCCTCTGTTTCAGTCTGTTTGCCTCTGTTTCTCTCTGTTTGCATCTGTTTCACTCTGTTTGCCTTTGTTTCGCTCTTTTTGCCTCTGTTTTTCTCTGTTTAAGTCAGTTTGCCTCTGTTTGAGTCTGTTTGCCTCTGTTTCAGTCTGTTTGCCACTTTTTCACTCTGTTTGCCTCTGTTTCACTCTGTTTGCCTCTGTTTCACTCTGTTTGCCTTTGTTTAAGTCTGCTTGCATCTGTTTAAGTCTGTTTTCCTCTGTTTCAGTCTGTTTGCCTCAGTTTAAGTCTGTTTGCCTCTGTTTAAATCTGTGTGCCTCTGTCTCACTCTGTTTGCCTCTATTTAAGTCTGTTTGCCTCAGTTTCACACTGCTTGCCTCTGTTTGCCTCTGTTTATGTCTGTTTGCCTCTGTTTCAGTCTTTTTGCCTCTCTTTCAGTCTTTTTGCCTCTGTTTCACGACGTTTGCCCCTGTTTAAGTCTGTTTGCCACTGTTTGAGTCTGTTTGCCTCTGTTTCAGTCTGTTTGCCACTGTTACTCTCTTTTTGCCTCTGTTTCAGTCTGTTTGCCTCTGATTCACTCTGTTTGCCTCTGTTTAAGTCTGTTTGCCTCTGTTAAAGTCTGTTTGCCTCTGTTTCAGTCTGTTTGCCTCTGTTTCACTCTGTTTGCCTCTGTTTCACTCTGTTTGCCTCTGTTTAATCCTGTTTGCCTCTGTTTGCCTCTGCTTAAGTCTGTTTGCCTCTGTTTAAGTCTGTTTGCCTCTGTTTAAGTCTGTCTGCCTCTATTTAAGTTTGTTTGCCTCTGTTTGTCTGTTAGCCTCTGTTTAAGTCTGTTTGCCTCTGTTTAATTCTGTTTGCCTCTGTTTCACTCTGTTTGCCTCTGTTTCACTCTTTTTTCCTCTGTTTGGCTATATTTAAGTCTGTTTGCCTCTGTTTAAGTCTGTATGCCTCTGTTTCAGTCTGTTTGCCTCTGTTTGAGTCTGTTTGCCTCTGTTTCAGTCTGTTTGCCACTGTTTCATTCTGTTTGCCTCTGTTTCAGTCTGTTTGCCTCTGTTTCAAAGTGTTTGCCACTGTTTTAAGTCTGTTTGCCTCTGTTTAAGTCTGTTTGCCTCTGTTTAAGTATGTTTGCCTCTGCTTAAGTCTGTTTGCCTCTGTTTCGCTCTGTTTGCCTCTGTTTAAAACTGTTTGCCTCTGTTTCAGTCTGTTTGCCTCTGTTTAAGTCTGTTTGCCTCTGTTTCACTCTGGCTCTGTTTCGCTCCTTTTGCATCTGTTGTTCTCTGTTTAAGTCTGTGTGCCTCTGTTTGAGTCTGTTTGCCTCTGTTTCAGTCTGTTTGCCACTGTTTCACTCTGTTTGCCTCTGTTTCAGTCTGTTTGCCTCTGTTTCACTCTGTTTGCCTCTGTTTAAGTCTTTTTGCCCCTGTTAAAGTCTGTTTGCCTCTGTTTCAGTCTGTTTGCCTCTGTTTCACTCTGTTTGTCTCTGTTTCACTCTGTTTGCCTCTGTTTCACTCCGTTTGCCTCTGTTTAAGTCTGTTTGCCTCTGTTTAATTCTGTTTGCGTCTGTTTCACTCTGTTTGCCTCTGTTACACTCTGTTTGCCTCTGTTTGCCTCTGTTTAAGTCTGTTTGCCTCTGTTTAAGTCTGTTTGCCTCTGTTTAAGTCTGTTTGCCTCTGTTTCACCCTGTTGCACCTGTTTAAGTCTGTTTGCGTCTGTTTCAGTCTGTTCGCCTCTGTTTCACTCTTTTTGCCTCTGTTTAAGTCTGTTTGCCTCTGTTTCACTCTGTTTGCCTCTGTTTCACTCTGTTTGCCTCTGTTTAATCCTGTTTGCTTCTGTTTGCCTCTGTTTGCCTCTGTTTGCCTGTTTAAGTCTGTTTGCCTCTGTTTAAGTCTATTTGCCTCTGTTTAAGTCTGTCTGCCTCTTTTTACGTCTGTTTGCCTCTGTTTAAGTCTGTTTGCATCTGTTTCAGTCTGTTTGCCTCTGTTTCACTCTGTTTGCCCCTGCTTAAGTCTGTTTGCCTCTGTTTCACTCTCTTTGCCTCTGTTTCACTCTGTTTGCCACTGTTTCTCTCTGTTTGCCTCTGTTTCACTCTTTTTGCCTCTGTTTGGCTCTGTTTAAATCTGTTTGCCTCCGTTTGCCTCTGTGCGGCTCTATTTGCCTCTGTTTGCCTCTGTTTGCCTCTTTTTAAGTCTGTTTGCCTCTGTTTCACTCTGTTTGCCTCTGTTTCACTCCATTTCCCTCTGTTTCACTCTGTTTGCCTCTGTTTCAGTCTGTTTGCCTCTGTTTGCCTCTGTTTAAGTCTGTTTGCCTCTGTTTAAATCTGTTTGCCTCTGTTTCACTCTGTTTGCCTCTGTTTCACTCTGTTTGCCTCTGTTTAATCCTGTTTGCCTCTCTTTACCTCTGTTGGCCACTGTTTGCCTCTGTTTGCCTCCGTTTAAGTCTGTTTGCCTCTGTTTCAGTCTGTTTGCCTCTGTTTAAGTCTGTTTGCCTCTGTTTCACTCTGTTTGCCCCTGTTTAAAACTGTTTGCCTCTGTTTCAGTCCGTTTGCCTCTGTTTCACTCTGTTTGCCTCTGATTAAGTCTGTTTGCCTCTGTTTCACTCTGTTTGCCTCTGTTTCACTCTGTTTGCCTCTGTTTAATCCTGTTTGCCTCTGTTTGCCTCTGTTCGCCTCTGTTTAAGTCTGTTTGCCTCTGTTTCAGTCTGTTTGCCTCTGTTTCTCTCTGTTTGCATCTGTTTCACTCTGTTTGCCTTTGTTTCGCTCTTTTTGCCTCTGTTTTTCTCTGTTTAAGTCAGTTTGCCTCTGTTTGAGTCTGTTTGCCACTGTTTCACTCTGTTTGCCTCTGTTTCACTCTGTTTGCCTCTGTTTCAATCTGTTTGCCTTTGTTTAAGTCTGTTTGCAACTGTTTAAGTCTGTTTTCCTCTGTTTCAGTCTGTTTGCCTCTGTTTCACTCTGTTTGCCTCTGATTCACTCTGTTTGCCTCTGTTTCACTCTGTTTGCCTCAGTTTAAGTCTGTTTGCCTCTGTTTAATTCTGTGTGCCTCTGTCTCACTCTGTTTGCCTCTGTTTAAGTCTGTTTGCCTCAGTTTCACACTGCTTGCCTCTGTTTGCCTCTGTTTAAGTCTGTTTGCCTCTGTTTCAGTCTTTTTGCCTCTGTTTAAGTCTTTTTGCCTCTGTTTCACCACGTTTGCCCCTGTTTAAGTCTGTTTGCTTCTGTTTCAGTCTGTTTGCCTCTGTTAAACTCTGTTTGCCTCTGTTTTATTCTGTTTGCCTCTGTTTCACTCTGTTTGCCTCTGTTTCACTCTGTTTGCCTCTGTTTAATCCTGTTTGCCTCTGTTTGCCTCTGTTTGCCTCTGTTTAAGTCTGTTTGCCTCTGTTTAAGTCTGTTTGCCTCTGTTTAAGTCTGTTGGCCTCTGTTTCACTCTGTTTGCCCCTGTTTCACTCTGTTTGCCCCTGCTTAAGTCTGTTTGCCTCTGTTTGCCTCTGTTTCACTCTGCTTTACTCTGTTTCACTCTGTTTGCCTCTGTTTCACTCTTTCTGCCTCTGTTTGGCTCTGTTTAAGTCTGTTTGCCTCTGTTTAAGTCTGTATGCCTCTGTTTCAGTCTTTTTGTCTCTGTTTCAGTCTGTTTGCCTCTGTTTCACTCTGTTTGCTTCTGTTTCACTCTGATTGTCTCTGTTTCGCTCTTTTTGCATCTGTTTTTTTCTCTTTAAGTCTGTTTGCCACTGTTTGAGTCTGTTTGCCTCTGTTTCAGTCTGTTTGCCACTGTTACTCTCTGTTTGCCTCTGTTTCAGTCTGTTTGCCTCTGTTTCACTCTGTTTGCCTCTGTTTAAGTCTGTTTGCCTCTGTTAAAGTGTGTTTGCCTCTGTTTCAGTCTGTTTGCCTCTGTTTCACTCTGTTTGCCTCTGTTTAATCCTGTTTGCCTCTGTTTGCCTCTGTTTGCCTCTGCTTAAGTCTGTTTGCCTCTGTTTAAGTCTGTTTGCCTCTGTTTAAGTCTGTCTGCCTCTATTTAAGTTTGTTTGCCTCTGTTTAAGTCTGTTAGCCTCTGTTTAAGTCTGTTTGCCTCTGTTTCACTCTGTTTGCCTCTGTTTCAATCTGTTTGCCTCTGTTTCACTCTGTTTGCCTCTGTTTCACTCTTTTTGCCTCTGTTTGGCTATATTTAAGTCTGTTTGCCTCTGTTTAAGTTTGTATGCCTCTGTTTCAGTCTGTTTGCCTCTGTTTGAGTCTGTTTGCCTCTGTTTCAGTCTGTTTGCCACTGTTTCACTCTGTTTGCCTCTGTTTCAGTCTGTTTGCCTCTGTTTCACTCTCTTTGCCTCTGTTTAAGTCTGTTTGCCTCCGTTTAAGTCTGTTTGCCTCTGTTTAAGTCTGTCTGCCTCTGCTTAAGTCTGTTTGCCTCTGTTTGACTCTGTTTGCCTCTGTTTCACTCTGCTTTACTCTGTTTCACTCTGTTTGCCTCTGTTTCACTCTTTTTGCCTCTGTTTGGCTCTGTTTAAGTCTGTTTGCCTCTGTTTAAGTCTGTCTGCCTCTGCTTAAGTCTGTTTGCCTCTGTTTGACTCTGTTTGCCTCTGTTTCACTCTGCTTTACTCTGTTTCACTCTGTTTGCCTCTGTTTCACTCTTTTTGCCTCTGTTTGGCTCTGTTTCAGTCTTTTTGCCTCTGTTTCAGTTTGTTTGCCTCTGTTTCACTCTGTTTGCTTCTGTTTCACTCTGATTGCCTCTGATTCGCTCTTTCTGCATCTGTTTTTCTCTGTTTAAGTCTGTTTGCCACTGTTTGAGTCTGTTTGCCTCTGTTTCAGTCTGTTTGCCACTATTACTCTCTGTTTGCATCTGTTTCAGTCTGTTTGCCTCTGTTTCACTCTGTCTGCCTCAGTTTAAGTCTGTTTGCCTCTGTTTAATTCTGTGTGCCTCTGTCTCACTCTGTTTGCCTCTGTTTAAGTCTGTTTGCCTCAGTTTCACACTGCTTGCCTCTGTTTGCCTCTGTTTAAGTCTGTTTGCCTCTGTTTCAGTCTTTTTGCCTCTGTTTAAGTCTTTTTTGCCTCTGTTTCACCACGTTTGCCCCTGTTTAAGTCTGTTTGCTTCTGTTTCAGTCTGTTTGCCTCTGTAAAACTCTGTTTGCCTCTGTTTAATTCTGTTTGCCTCTGTTTCACTCTGTTTGCCTCTGTTTCACACTGTTTGCCTCTGTTTAAGTCTGTTTGCCTCTGTTTAAGTCTGTTTGCCTCTGTTTAAGTCTGTCTGCCTCTGTTTAAGTCTGTTTGCCTCTGTTTAAGGTCTGTTTGCCTCTGTTTAATTCTGTTTGCCTCTGTTTCACTCTGTTTGCCCCTGCTTAAGTCTGTTTGCCTCTGTTTGAATCTGTTTGCCTCTGTTTCACTCTGCTTTACTCTGTTTCACTCTGGTTGCCTCTGTTTCACTCTTTTTGTCTCTGTTTGGCTCTGTTTAAGTCTGTTTGCCTCTGTTTAAGTCTGTATGCCTCTGTTTCAGTCTTTTTGTCTCTGTTTCAGTCTGTTTGCCTCTGTTTCACTCTGTTTGCTTCTGTTTCACTCTGATTGTCTCTGTTTCGCTCTTTTTGCTTCTGTTTTTCTCTCTTTAAGTCTGTTTGCCACTGTTTGAGTCTGTTTGCCTCTGTTTCAGTCTGTTTGCCACTGTTACTCTCTGTTTGCCTCTGTTTCAGTCTGTTTACCTCTGTTTCACTCTGTTTGCCTCTGTTTAAGTCTGTTTGCCTCTGTTAAAGTCTGTTTGCCTCTGTTTCAGTCTGTTTGCCTCTGTTTCACTCTGTTTGCCTCTGTTTCACTCTGTTTGCCTCTGTTTAATCCTGTTTGCCTCTGTTTGCCTCTGCTTAAGTCTGTGTGCCTCTGTTTAAGTCTGTTTGCCTCTGTTTAAGTCTGTCTGCCTCTATTTAAGTTTGTTTGCCTCTGTTTAAGTCTGTTAGCCTCTGTTTAAGTCTGTTTGCCTCTGTTTCACTCTGTTTGCCTCTGTTTCAATCTGTTTGCCTCTGTTTCACTCTGTTTGCCTCTGTTTCACTCTTTTTGCCTCTGTTTGGCTATATTTAAGTCTGTTTGCCTCTGTCTAAGTCTGTATG
>JANJGN010003927.1:0-38657 GCA_026770705.1 Isurus oxyrinchus | reverse complement strand
TCCCTCTTCCCTGCTCCCTGACCCCCTTCTCACTCTCTCTCTCCCCGGCTCCCTGACCCCCCTCCTCACTCTCTCTCTCCCTGACCCCCCCCCCTCACTCTCTCTCCTCCCCAGTTCCCAGACCCCTCCTCACTCCCTCTCCCCTGCTCCCTGACCCCCTCCTCACTCTCCCTCTTCCCTGCTCCCTGACCCCCTTCTCACTCTCTCTCTCCCCAGCTCCCAGACCCCTCCTGACTCCATCTCCCCTGCTCCCTGACCCCTCCTCACTCTCTCTCTCCCCAGCTCCCAGACCCCTCCTGACTCCATCTCCCCTGCTCCCTGACCCCTCCTCAGTCTCTCTCTCCCCGGCTCCCTGACCCCCTCCTCACTCCCTCTCGCCGGCTCCCTGACCCCTCCTCACTCCCTCTCAATGGCTCCCTGACCCCCTCTTCACTCTCCCTCTCCCCGGCCCCCTGACCCCCTCCTCACTCTGTCTCGACCCGGCCCCCTGGCCCCTCCTGACTCTCCCTCTCCCTGGTCCCTCCTCACTCTCCCACTCCCCCAGCTCCCTGACCCCCTCCTCACTCTCCCTCTCCCTGGTTCCCTGACCCCTCCTCACAATCTCTCTCCCTGACCCCTCCTCACTCTCTCCGCGGCTCCCTGACACCTCTTCACTCTCTCTCTCCCTGACCCCTCCTCACTCTCTCTCTCCCTGACCCCTCCACACTCTCTCTCTCCGCAGTTCCCTGACCCCTCCACACTCTCTCTCTCCGCGGTTCCCTGACCCCCTCCTCACTCTCTCTCACCCTGACCCCCTCCTCACTCTCTCTCTCCCTGACCCCCTCCTCACTCTCTCTCACCCTGACCCCTCCTCACTCTCTCTCTCCCCAACTCCCTGACCCCTCCTCACTCTCTCTCTCCCCGACTCCCTGACCCCTCCCCAATCTCTCTCCCTGACCCCTCCCCAATCTCTCTCCCTGACCCCCTCCCCAATCTCTCTCCCTGACCCCTCCTCACTCTCTCTCCCTGACCCCTCCTCACTCTCTCTCTCCCCTGCTTCCTGACCCCTCCTCGCTCTCTCTCTCCCTGACCCCATCCTCACTCTCTCTCTCCCCGGCTCCCTGACCCCTCCTCACTCTCTCTCTCCCCGGCTCACTGTCCCCCTCCTCACTCTCTCTCCCCGACTCCCTGACCCCTCCTCACTCTCTCTCTCCCCGACTACCTGACCCTTCCTCACTCTCCCTCTCCCCGACTCCCTGACCCCTCCTCACTCTCTCTCTCCCCTGCTTCCTGACCCCTCCTCGCTCTCTCTCTCCCTGACCCCATCCTCACTCTCTCTCTCCCCGGCTCCCTGACCCCTCCTCACTCTCTCTCTCCCCGGCTCACTGTCCCCCTCCTCACTCTCTCTCCCCGACTCCCTGACCCCTCCTCACTCTCTCTCTCCCCAGCTTCCTGACCCCTCCTCACTCTCTCTCTCCCCAGCTCCCTGACCCCCTCCTCACTCTCTCTCTCCCTGACCCCTTCCTCTCTCTCTCTCCCTGACCCCATCCTCACTCTCTCTCTCCCCCGGCTCCCTGACCCCCTCCTCACTCTCTCTCTCCCCGGCTCACTGTCCCCCTCCTCACTCTCTCTCCCCGACTCCCTGACCCCTCCTCACTCTCTCTCTCCCCAGCTTCCTGACCCCTCCTCACTCTCTCTCTCCCCAGCTCCCTGACCCCCTCCTCACTCTCTCTCTCCCTGACCCCCTCCTCTCTCTCTCTCCCTGACCCCCTCCTCGCACTCTCTCTCCCTGACCCCCTCCTCCTTCTCCCTCCTCCCGGCTCCCTGACCCCCTCCTCACTCTCTCTCTCCCCGGCTCCCTGACCCTTCCTCACTCTCACACTCCCTGACCCCCTCCTCACTCTTCCTCTCTTCAGCTCTCTGACCCCCTCCTCACTCCCTCTCTCCCCGGCTCCCTGACCCCCCTCCTCTCTCCCTCTCCCTGACACGCTCCTCACTCTCCCTCTCCCCGGCTCCCTGACACCCTCCTCACACTCTCTCTCCCCAGCTCCCAGAGCCCCTCCTCACTCTCTCTCTCCCCGGCTCCCTGACCCCTCCTCACTCTCTCTCTCCCTGACCACCTCCTCACTCTCTCTCACCCTGACCCCCCTCCTCACTCTCTCTCTCCCGGGCTCCCTGACCCCCTCCTCACTCTCCCTCTCCCCGGATCCCTGACACCCTCCTCACTCTCTCCCTCCGGTCCCTGACCCCCTCCTCACTCTCTCTCCCTGACCCCTTCCTCACTCTCCCTCTCCCCAGCCCCCCTGACATCCTCCTCACTCTCTCTCTCCCCCGGCCCATTGGCCCATCCTCACTCTCCCTGTCCCTGACCCCCTCCTCACTCTCCCTCTCCCTGGTTCCCTGACCCCTCCTCACACTCTCTCTCCCTGACCCCTCCTCGCTCTCTCTCTCCGCGGCTCCCTGACGGCTCCTCACTCTCTCTCTCCCCGGCTCCCTGACCCCTCCTCACTCTCTCTCTCCCCGGCTCACTGTCCCCCTCCTCACTCTCTCTCCCCGACTCCCTGACCCCTCCTCACTCTCTCTCTCCCCAGCTTCCTGACCCCTCCTCACTCTCTCTCTCCCCAGCTCCCTGACCCCCTCCTCACTCTCTCTCTCCCTGACCCCCTCCTCTCTCTCTCTCCCTGACCCCCTCCTCGCACTCTCTCTCCCTGACCCCCTCCTCCTTCTCCCTCCTCCCGGCTCCCTGACCCCCTCCTCACTCTCTCTCTCCCCGGCTCCCTGACCCTTCCTCACTCTCACACTCCCTGACCCCCTCCTCACTCTTCCTCTCTTCAGCTCTCTGACCCCCCTCCTCACTCCCTCTCTCCCCGGCTCCCTGACCCCCCTCCTCTCTCCCTCTCCCTGACACGCTCCTCACTCTCCCTCTCCCCCGGCTCCCTGACACCCACCTCACACTCTCTCTCCCCCAGCTCCCAGAGCCCCTCCTCACTCTCTCTCTCCCCGGCTCCCTGACCCCTCCTCACTCTCTCTCTCCCTGACCACCTCCTCACTCTCTCTCACCCTGACCCCCTCCTCACTCTCTCTCTCCCGGGCTCCCTGACCCCCCTCCTCACTCTCCCTCTCCCCCGGATCCCTGACACCCTCCTCACTCTCTCCCTCCGGTCCCTGACCCCCCTCCTCACTCTCTCTCCCTGACCCCTTCCTCACTCTCCCTCTCCCCAGCCCCCTGACATCCTCCTCACTCTCTCTCTCCCCGGCCCATTGGCCCATCCTCACTCTCCCTGTCCCTGACCCCTCCTCACTCTCCCTCTCCCTGGTTCCCTGACCCCTCCTCACACTCTCTCTCCCTGACCCCTCCTCGCTCTCTCTCTCCGCGGCTCCCTGACGGCTCCTCACTCTCCCTCTCCCTGGTTCCCTGACCCCTCCTCACACTCTCTCTCCCTGACCCCTCCTCACTCTCTCTCTCCCCGGCTCCCTGACCCCTCCTCTCTCCCTGTCCCTGACCCCTCCTCACACTCTCTCTCCCTGACCCCTCCTCGCTCTCTCTCTCCGCGGCTCCCTGACGGCTCCTCACTCTCCCTCTCCCTGGCTCCCTGACCCCTTCCTCACTCTCTCTCTCCCGGTCTCCCTGACCCCCTCCTCACTCTCCCTCTCCCCGGCTCCCTGACCCCTCCTCAGTCTCTCTCCCTGACCCCCTCCTCACTCTCTCTCTCCCCGGCCCCCTGACCCCCTCCTCACTCTCTCTCTCCCCCGGCCCCCTGAGGCCCTCCTCAATCTCTCTCTCCCCGGCTCCCTGACCCCTCCTCACTCCCTCTCCCCGGCTCCCTGACCCCTCCGCACTCTGTCTCTCCCCGGCCCCCTGACCCCTCCTCACTCTCTCTCTCCCCGGCTCCCTGACCCCCTCCTCACTCTCTCTCTCCCCTGCTCCCTGAACCTTCCTAACTCTCCCTCTCCCCGACTCCCTGACCCCTCCTCACTCTCTCTCTCCCTTATGCCTCCTCACTCTCTCTCTCTCTCCCCCGGCCCCCTGACCCCTCCTCACTCTCCCTCTCCCTAGCTCCCTGACCCCCTCCTCACTCCCTCTCCCTGACCCCTCCTCACTCTCCCTCTCCCCAGCTCGCTGACCCCCCCCTCCCTCTCTCTGTCCCCGGCCCCCTGACCCCCTCCTCACTCTCTCCCCGGCTCCCTGAACCCCTCCTCACTCTCTCCCCGGCTCCCTGACCCCTGCTCACTCTCTCTCTCCTCCCTACCCCCCTCCTCACTCTCCCTCTCCCCGGCTCCCTGACACGTCCTCACTCTCTCTCCCTGACCCCTCCTCACTCTCCCTCTCCCCGGCTCCCTGACCCCTCTCTCACTCTCTCTCTCCCCGGCTCCCTGTCCCCCTCCTCACTCTCTCCCTGACCCCTCATCACTCTCTGCCTGACCGCTCCTCACTCTCTCTCTCCCAGGCCCCTCCTCACTCTCTCTCTCCCTGACCCCCTCCTCACTCTCTCTCCCTGACCCCTCTCTCACTCTCTGTCTCCCCGGCCCCCTAACCCCTCCTCACTCCCTCTCTCCCTGACCCCTCCTCACTCTCTCTCTCCCCGGCTCCCTGACCCCTCCTCACTCTCTCCCTCTCCCCGGCTCCCTGACCCCCTCCTCACTCTCCCTCTCCCCCGGCTCCCTGACCCCCTCCTCACTCTCTCTCCCTGACCCCTCCTCACTCCCTCTCCCCGGCTCCCTGCCCCCTCCACACTCTGTCTCATCCCGGCCCCCGACCCCTCCTCACTCTCTCTCTCCCCGGCTCCCTGACCCCCTCCTCACTCTCTCTCTCCCTGACCCCCTCCTCACTCTCTCTCTCCCCAGTTCCCAGACCCCTCCTCACTCCCTCTCCCCTGCTCCCTGACCCCCTCCTCACTCTCCCTCTTCCCTGCTCCCTGACCCCCTTCTCACTCTCTCTCTCCCCGGCTCCCTGACCCCCTCCTCACTCTCTCTCTCCCTGACCCCCCCCTCACTCTCTCTCTCCCCAGTTCCCAGACCCCTCCTCACTCCCTCTCCCCTGCTCCCTGACCCCCTCCTCACTCTCCCTCTTCCCTGCTCCCTGACCCCCTTCTCACTCTCTCTCTCCCCAGCTCCCAGACCCCTCCTGACTCCATCTCCCCTGCTCCCTGACCCCTCCTCACTCTCTCTCTCCCCAGCTCCCAGACCCCTCCTGACTCCATCTCCCCTGCTCCCTGACCCCTCCTCAGTCTCTCTCTCCCCGGCTCCCTGACCCCCTCCTCACTCCCTCTCGCCGGCTCCCTGACCCCTCCTCACTCCCTCTCAATGGCTCCCTGACCCCCTCTTCACTCTCCCTCTCCCCGGCCCCCTGACCCCCTCCTCACTCTGTCTCGACCCGGCCCCCTGGCCCCTCCTGACTCTCCCTCTCCCTGGTCCCTCCTCACTCTCCCACTCCCCAGCTCCCTGACCCCCTCCTCACTCTCCCTCTCCCTGGTTCCCTGACCCCTCCTCACAATCTCTCTCCCTGACCCCTCCTCACTCTCTCCGCGGCTCCCTGACACCTCTTCACTCTCTCTCTCCCTGACCCCTCCTCACTCTCTCTCTCCCTGACCCCTCCACACTCTCTCTCTCCGCAGTTCCCTGACCCCTCCACACTCTCTCTCTCCGCGGTTCCCTGACCCCCTCCTCGTTGCCTCTCTCCCCGGCTCCCTGACATCCTCCTCACTCTCTCTCTTCCCAGATCCCTGACCCCCTCCTCACTCTCCCTCCCCGCGGCTCCCTGACCCCTCCTCACTCTCTCTCTCCCCGGCTCCCTGACCCCTCCTCACTCTCCCTCTCCCTGGTTCCCTGACCCCTCCTCACACTCTCTCTCCCTGACCCCTCCTCGCTCTCTCTCTCCGCGGCTCCCTGACAGCTCCTCACTCTCCCTCTCCCTGGTTCCCTGACCCCTCCTCACACTCTCTCTCCCTGACCCCTCCTCACTCTCTCTCTCCCCGGCTCCCTGACCCCTCCTCTCTCCCTGTCCCTGACCCCTCCTCACACTCTCTCTCTCCGGCTCGCTGACCCCCTCCTCACTCTCCCTCTCCCTGGCTCCCTGACCCCTTCCTCACTCTCTCTCTCCCTGATCCCTCCTCACTCTCTCTCTCCCCGGCTCCCTGACCCCCTCCTCATTCTCTCTCTCCCTGACCCCTCCTCACTCTCTCTCTCCCCGGCTCCCTGACCCCCTCCTCACTCTCTCTCTCCCCGGTCTCCCTGACCCCCTCCTCACTCTCCCTCTCCCCGGCTCCCTGACCCCCTCCTCATTCTCTCTCTCCCTGACCCCTCCTCACTCTCTCTCTCCCCGGCTCCCTGACCCCCTCCTCACTCTCTCTCTCCCGGTCTCCCTGACCCCCTCCTCACTCTCTCTCTCCCCGGCCCCCTGAGGCCCTCCTCAATCTCTCTCTCCCCGGCTCCCTGACCCCTCCTCACTCCCTCTCCCCGGCTCCCTGACCCCTCCGCACTCTGTCTCTCCCCGGCCCCCTGACCCCTCCTCACTCTCTC
This sequence comes from Isurus oxyrinchus, assembly GCA_026770705.1. Lineage (NCBI taxonomy): Eukaryota > Metazoa > Chordata > Chondrichthyes > Lamniformes > Lamnidae > Isurus > Isurus oxyrinchus. Next base: position 32,159 of record JANJGN010003927.1, on the reverse strand, counting down.
TCTCCCCGGCTCCCTGACCCCTCCTCACTCTCTCTCTCCCCTGCTCCCTGAACCTTCCTAACTCTCCCTCTCCCCGACTCCCTGACCCCTCCTCACTCTCTCTCTCCCTTATGCCTCCTCACTCTCTCTCTCTCTCCCCGGCCCCCTGACCCCTCCTCACTCTCCCTCTCCCTAGCTCCCTGACCCCCTCCTCACTCCCTCTCCCTGACCCCTCCTCACTCTCCCTCTCCCCAGCTCGCTGACCCCCCCCTCCCTCTCTCTGTCCCCGGCCCCCTGACCCCTCCTCACTCTCTCTCCCCGGCTCCCTGAACCCCTCCTCACTCTCTCCCCGGCTCCCTGACCCCTGCTCACTCTCTCTCTCCCCACCCCCTCCTCACTCTCCCTCTCCCCGGCTCCCTGACACGTCCTCACTCTCTCTCCCTGACCCCTCCTCACTCTCCCTCTCCCCGGCTCCCTGACCCCTCTCTCACTCTCTCTCTCCCCGGCTCCCTGTCCCCCTCCTCACTCTCTCCCTGACCCCTCATCACTCTCTCCCTGACCGCTCCTCACTCTCTCTCTCCCAGGCCCCTCCTCACTCTCTCTCTCCCTGACCCCCTCCTCACTCTCTCTCCCTGACCCCCTCCTCACTCTCTGTCTCCCCGGCCCCCTAACCCCTCCTCACTCCCTCTCTCCCTGACCCCTCCTCACTCTCTCTCTCCCCGTCTCCCTGACCCCTCCTCACTCTCTCCCTCTCCCCGGCTCCCTGACCCCCTCCTCACTCTCCCTCTCCCCGGCTCCCTGACCCCTCCTCACTCTCTCTCCCTGACCCCTCCTCACTCCCTCTCCCCGGCTCCCTGCCCCCTCCACACTCTGTCTCATCCCGGCCCCCGACCCCTCCTCACTCTCTCTCTCCCCGGCTCCCTGACCCCCTCCTCACTCTCTCTCTCCCTGACCCCCTCCTCACTCTCTCTCTCCCCAGTTCCCAGACCCCTCCTCACTCCCTCTCCCCTGCTCCCTGACCCCCTCCTCACTCTCCCTCTTCCCTGCTCCCTGACCCCCTTCTCACTCTCTCTCTCCCCAGCTCCCAGACCCCTCCTGACTCCATCTCCCCTGCTCCCTGACCCCTCCTCACTCTCTCTCTCCCCAGCTCCCTGACCCCTCCTCAGTCTCTCTCTCCCCGGCTCCCTGACCCCCTCCTCACTCCCTCTCGCCGGCTCCCTGACCCCTCCTCACTCTCTCTCTCCCCGGCTACCTGACCCCCTCCTCACTCTCTCTCCCCGGCTCCCTGACCCCTCCTCACTCTCTCTCTCCCTGACCCCTCCTCACTCTCTCTCTCTCCCCGGCTCCCTGACCCCTCCTCACTCTCTCTCTCCCCGGCTCCCTGACCCCTCCTCACTCTCTCTCTCTCCCCGGCTCCCTGACCCCTCCTCACTCTCTCTCTCCCCGGCTCCCTGACCCCTCCTCACTCTCTCTCTCCCCGGCTCGCTGACCCCCTCCTCTCTCCCTCTCCCTGACCCCTCCTCACACTCTCTCTCCCCGGCTCGCTGACCCCCCTCCTCACTCTCTCTCTCCCTGACCCCTCCTCACTCTCTCTCTCCCTGACCCCCTCCTCACTCTCCCTCTCCCTGGCTCCCTGACCCCTTCCTCACTCTCTCTCTCCCTGATCCCTCCTCACTCTCTCTCTCCCTGGCTCCCTGACCCCTTCCTCACTCTCTCTCTCCCTGACCCCTCCTCACTCACTCTCTCCATGTCCCCACCTCACTCTCTCTCTCCCCAGCTCCCTGACCCCCTCCTCACTCTCTCTCTCCCGGGCTCCCTGACCCCCTCCTCACTCTCCCTCTCCCCGGCTCGCTCACCCCTCCTCACTCTCTCTCCCTGACCCCCTCCTCAGTTTCTCTCTCCCCGGCTCCCTGACCCCTCCTCACTCTCTCTCCCCAGCTCCCTGACCCCCTCCTCACTCTCTCTCTCCCTGACCCCCTCCTCTCTCTCTCTCCCTGACCCCCTCCTCGCTCTCTCTCTCCCTGACCCCCTCCTCACTCTCTCTCTCCCCGGCTCCCTGACCCCCTCCTCACTCTCACTCTCCCTGACCCCCTCCTCCTTCTCCCTCTCCCCGGCTCCCTGACCCCCTCCTCACTCTCTCTCCCTGACCCCCTCCTCAGTTTCTCTCTCCCCGGCTCCCTGACCCCTCCTCACCCTCCCTCGACTCCCTGAACCCTCCTCACTCTCTCTCTCCCCAGCTCCCTGACCCCTCCTCACTCTCTCTCTCCCCAGCTCCCTGTCCCCCTCCTCACTCTCTCTCTCCCTGACCCCCTCGCTCTCTCTCTCTCTCCCTGACCCCCCCTCGCTCTCTCTCTCTCTCCCTGACCCCCTCCTCACTCTTCCTCTCCCCGACTCCCTGACCCCTCCTCACTCTCACACTCCCTGACCCCCTGACCCCCTCCTCACTCTTCCTCTCCTCAGCTCTCTGACCCCCTCCTCACTCTCTCTCCCTGGCCCACTGACCCCCTCCTCACTCTCTCTCTCCCCAGCTCCCTGACCCCCTCCTCACTCTCTCTCTCCCTGACCCCCTCCTCGCTCTCTCTCTCCCTGACCCCCTCCTCACTCTCTCTCTCCCTGACCCCCTCCTCACTCTCTCTCTCCCCGGCTCCCTGACCCCCTCCTCACTCTCACTCTCCCTGACCCCCTCCTCCTTCTCCCTCTCCCCGGCTCCCTGACCCCCTCCTCACTCTCTCTCTCCCCGGCTCCCTGACCCCTCCTCACTCTCTCTCTCCCCAGCTCCCTGACCCTTCCTCACTCTCTCTCTCTCCCCAGCTCCCTGACCCCTCCTCACTCTCTCTCTCCCTGACCCCCTCCTCACTCTTCCTCTCCTCAGCTCCGTGACCCCCTCCGCACTCTCTCTCCCCGGCCCCCTGACCTCCTCCTCACTCTCACACTCCCTGACCCCCTCCTCACTCTCTCTCCCCGGCCCCCTGACCCCCTCCTCACTCTCACACTCCCTGACCCCCTGACCCCCGCCTCACTCTCTCTCTCCCCGGCTCCCTGACCCCTCCTCATCTCTCTCTCCCCGGCTCCCTGATCCCTCCTCACTCTCTCTCTCCCCGGCTTCCTGACCCCTCCTCACTCTCTCTCTCCCTGACCCCCTCCTCTCTCTCTCTCCCTGACCCCTCCTCACACTCTCTCTCCCCGGCTCGCTGACCCCCTCCTCTCTCTCCCTCTCCCTGGCTCCCCGACCCCTTCCTCACACTCTCTCTCCCTGACCCCTCCTCACTCTCCCTCTTCCCTGCTCCCTGACCCCCTTCTCACTCTCTCTCTCCCCGGCTCCCTGACCCCCTCCTCACTCTCTCTCTCCCTGACCCCCCCCCTCACTCTCTCTCTCCCCAGTTCCCAGACCCCTCCTCACTCCCTCTCCCCTGCTCCCTGACCCCCTCCTCACTCTCCCTCTTCCCTGCTCCCTGACCCCCTTCTCACTCTCTCTCTCCCCAGCTCCCAGACCCCTCCTGACTCCATCTCCCCTGCTCCCTGACCCCTCCTCACTCTCTCTCTCCCCAGCTCCCAGACCCCTCCTGACTCCATCTCCCCTGCTCCCTGACCCCTCCTCAGTCTCTCTCTCCCCGGCTCCCTGACCCCCTCCTCACTCCCTCTCGCCGGCTCCCTGACCCCTCCTCACTCCCTCTCAATGGCTCCCTGACCCCCTCTTCACTCTCCCTCTCCCCGGCCCCCTGACCCCCTCCTCACTCTGTCTCGACCCGGCCCCCTGGCCCCTCCTGACTCTCCCTCTCCCTGGTCCCTCCTCACTCTCCCACTCCCCAGCTCCCTGACCCCCTCCTCACTCTCCCTCTCCCTGGTTCCCTGACCCCTCCTCACAATCTCTCTCCCTGACCCCTCCTCACTCTCTCCGCGGCTCCCTGACACCTCTTCACTCTCTCTCTCCCTGACCCCTCCTCACTCTCTCTCTCCCTGACCCCTCCACACTCTCTCTCTCCGCAGTTCCCTGACCCCTCCACACTCTCTCTCTCCGCGGTTCCCTGACCCCCTCCTCGTTGCCTCTCTCCCCGGCTCCCTGACATCCTCCTCACTCTCTCTCTTCCCAGATCCCTGACCCCCTCCTCACTCTCCCTCCCCGCGGCTCCCTGACCCCTCCTCACTCTCTCTCTCCCCGGCTCCCTGACCCCTCCTCACTCTCCCTCTCCCTGGTTCCCTGACCCCTCCTCACACTCTCTCTCCCTGACCCCTCCTCGCTCTCTCTCTCCGCGGCTCCCTGACAGCTCCTCACTCTCCCTCTCCCTGGTTCCCTGACCCCTCCTCACACTCTCTCTCCCTGACCCCTCCTCACTCTCTCTCTCCCCGGCTCCCTGACCCCTCCTCTCTCCCTGTCCCTGACCCCTCCTCACACTCTCTCTCTCCGGCTCGCTGACCCCCTCCTCACTCTCCCTCTCCCTGGCTCCCTGACCCCTTCCTCACTCTCTCTCTCCCTGATCCCTCCTCACTCTCTCTCTCCCCGGCTCCCTGACCCCCTCCTCATTCTCTCTCTCCCTGACCCCTCCTCACTCTCTCTCTCCCCGGCTCCCTGACCCCCTCCTCACTCTCTCTCTCCCGGTCTCCCTGACCCCCTCCTCACTCTCCCTATCCCCGGCTCCCTGACCCCCTCCTCATTCTCTCTCTCCCTGACCCCTCCTCACTCTCTCTCTCCCCGGCTCCCTGACCCCCTCCTCACTCTCTCTCTCCCGGTCTCCCTGACCCCCTCCTCACTCTCTCTCTCCCCGGCCCCCTGAGGCCCTCCTCAATCTCTCTCTCCCCGGCTCCCTGACCCCTCCTCACTCCCTCTCCCCGGCTCCCTGACCCCTCCGCACTCTGTCTCTCCCCGGCCCCCTGACCCCTCCTCACTCTCTCTCTCCCCGGCTCCCTGACCCCTCCTCACTCTCTCTCTCCCCTGCTCCCTGAACCTTCCTAACTCTCCCTCTCCCCGACTCCCTGACCCCTCCTCACTCTCTCTCTCCCTTATGCCTCCTCACTCTCTCTCTCTCTCCCCGGCCCCCTGACCCCTCCTCACTCTCCCTCTCCCTAGCTCCCTGACCCCCTCCTCACTCCCTCTCCCTGACCCCTCCTCACTCTCCCTCTCCCCAGCTCGCTGACCCCCCCCCTCCCTCTCTCTGTCCCCGGCCCCCTGACCCCTCCTCACTCTCTCTCCCCGGCTCCCTGAACCCCTCCTCACTCTCTCCCCGGCTCCCTGACCCCTGCTCACTCTCTCTCTCCCCACCCCCTCCTCACTCTCCCTCTCCCCGGCTCCCTGACACGTCCTCACTCTCTCTCCCTGACCCCTCCTCACTCTCCCTCTCCCCGGCTCCCTGACCCCTCTCTCACTCTCTCTCTCCCCGGCTCCCTGTCCCCCTCCTCACTCTCTCCCTGACCCCTCATCACTCTCTCCCTGACCGCTCCTCACTCTCTCTCTCCCAGGCCCCTCCTCACTCTCTCTCTCCCTGACCCCCTCCTCACTCTCTCTCCCTGACCCCCTCCTCACTCTCTGTCTCCCCGGCCCCCTAACCCCTCCTCACTCCCTCTCTCCCTGACCCCTCCTCACTCTCTCTCTCCCCGTCTCCCTGACCCCTCCTCACTCTCTCCCTCTCCCCGGCTCCCTGACCCCCTCCTCACTCTCCCTCTCCCCGGCTCCCTGACCCCTCCTCACTCTCTCTCCCTGACCCCTCCTCACTCCCTCTCCCCGGCTCCCTGCCCCCTCCACACTCTGTCTCATCCCGGCCCCCGACCCCTCCTCACTCTCTCTCTCCCCGGCTCCCTGACCCCCTCCTCACTCTCTCTCTCCCTGACCCCCTCCTCACTCTCTCTCTCCCCAGTTCCCAGACCCCTCCTCACTCCCTCTCCCCTGCTCCCTGACCCCCTCCTCACTCTCCCTCTTCCCTGCTCCCTGACCCCCTTCTCACTCTCTCTCTCCCCAGCTCCCAGACCCCTCCTGACTCCATCTCCCCTGCTCCCTGACCCCTCCTCACTCTCTCTCTCCCCAGCTCCCTGACCCCTCCTCAGTCTCTCTCTCCCCGGCTCCCTGACCCCCTCCTCACTCCCTCTCGCCGGCTCCCTGACCCCTCCTCACTCTCTCTCTCCCCGGCTACCTGACCCCCTCCTCACTCTCTCTCCCCGGCTCCCTGACCCCTCCTCACTCTCTCTCTCCCTGACCCCTCCTCACTCTCTCTCTCTCCCCGGCTCCCTGACCCCTCCTCACTCTCTCTCTCCCCGGCTCCCTGACCCCTCCTCACTCTCTCTCTCTCCCCGGCTCCCTGACCCCTCCTCACTCTCTCTCTCCCCGGCTCCCTGACCCCTCCTCACTCTCTCTCTCCCCGGCTCGCTGACCCCCTCCTCTCTCCCTCTCCCTGACCCCTCCTCACACTCTCTCTCCCCGGCTCGCTGACCCCCTCCTCACTCTCTCTCTCCCTGACCCCTCCTCACTCTCTCTCTCCCTGACCCCCTCCTCACTCTCCCTCTCCCTGGCTCCCTGACCCCTTCCTCACTCTCTCTCTCCCTGATCCCTCCTCACTCTCTCTCTCCCTGGCTCCCTGACCCCTTCCTCACTCTCTCTCTCCCTGACCCCTCCTCACTCACTCTCTCCATGTCCCCACCTCACTCTCTCTCTCCCCAGCTCCCTGACCCCCTCCTCACTCTCTCTCTCCCGGGCTCCCTGACCCCCTCCTCACTCTCCCTCTCCCCGGCTCGCTCACCCCTCCTCACACTCTCTCCCTGACCCCCCTCCTCAGTTTCTCTCTCCCCGGCTCCCTGACCCCTCCTCACTCTCTCTCCCCAGCTCCCTGACCCCCTCCTCACTCTCTCTCTCCCTGACCCCCTCCTCTCTCTCTCTCCCTGACCCCCTCCTCGCTCTCTCTCTCCCTGACCCCCTCCTCACTCTCTCTCTCCCCGGCTCCCTGACCCCCTCCTCACTCTCACTCTCCCTGACCCCCTCCTCCTTCTCCCTCTCCCCGGCTCCCTGACCCCCTCCTCACTCTCTCTCCCTGACCCCCTCCTCAGTTTCTCTCTCCCCGGCTCCCTGACCCCTCCTCACTCTCTCTCTCCCCAGCTCCCTGACCCCTCCTCACCCTCCCTCGACTCCCTGAACCCTCCTCACTCTCTCTCTCCCCAGCTCCCTGACCCCTCCTCACTCTCTCTCTCCCCAGCTCCCTGTCCCCCTCCTCACTCTCTCTCTCCCTGACCCCCTCGCTCTCTCTCTCTCTCCCTGACCCCCCCTCGCTCTCTCTCTCTCTCCCTGACCCCCTCCTCACTCTTCCTCTCCCCGACTCCCTGACCCCTCCTCACTCTCTCTCCCCGACTCCCTGACCCCTCCTCACTCTCACACTCCCTGACCCCCTGACCCCCTCCTCACTCTTCCTCTCCTCAGCTCTCTGACCCCCTCCTCACTCTCTCTCCCTGGCCCACTGACCCCCTCCTCACTCTCTCTCTCCCCAGCTCCCTGACCCCCTCCTCACTCTCTCTCTCCCTGACCCCCTCCTCGCTCTCTCTCTCCCTGACCCCCTCCTCACTCTCTCTCTCCCTGACCCCCTCCTCACTCTCTCTCTCCCCGGCTCCCTGACCCCCTCCTCACTCTCACTCTCCCTGACCCCCTCCTCCTTCTCCCTCTCCCCGGCTCCCTGACCCCCTCCTCACTCTCTCTCTCCCCGGCTCCCTGACCCCTCCTCACTCTCTCTCTCCCCAGCTCCCTGACCCTTCCTCACTCTCTCTCTCTCCCCAGCTCCCTGACCCCTCCTCACTCTCTCTCTCCCTGACCCCCTCCTCACTCTTCCTCTCCTCAGCTCCGTGACCCCCTCCGCACTCTCTCTCCCCGGCCCCCTGACCTCCTCCTCACTCTCACACTCCCTGACCCCCTCCTCACTCTCTCTCCCCGGCCCCCTGACCCCCTCCTCACTCTCACACTCCCTGACCCCCTGACCCCCGCCTCACTCTCTCTCTCCCCGGCTCCCTGACCCCTCCTCATCTCTCTCTCCCCGGCTCCCTGATCCCTCCTCACTCTCTCTCTCCCCGGCTTCCTGACCCCTCCTCACTCTCTCTCTCCCTGACCCCCTCCTCTCTCTCTCTCCCTGACCCCTCCTCACACTCTCTCTCCCCGGCTCGCTGACCCCCTCCTCTCTCTCCCTCTCCCTGGCTCCCCGACCCCTTCCTCACACTCTCTCTCCCTGACCCCTCCTCACTCCCTCTCCCCTGCTCCCTGACCCCCTCCTCACTCTCCCTCTTCCCTGCTCCCTGACCCCCTTCTCACTCTCTCTCTCCCCGGCTCCCTGACCCCCTCCTCACTCTCTCTCTCCCTGACCCCCCCCTCACTCTCTCTCTCCCCAGTTCCCAGACCCCTCCTCACTCCCTCTCCCCTGCTCCCTGACCCCCTCCTCACTCTCCCTCTTCCCTGCTCCCTGACCCCCTTCTCACTCTCTCTCTCCCCAGCTCCCAGACCCCTCCTGACTCCATCTCCCCTGCTCCCTGACCCCTCCTCACTCTCTCTCTCCCCAGCTCCCAGACCCCTCCTGACTCCATCTCCCCTGCTCCCTGACCCCTCCTCAGTCTCTCTCTCCCCGGCTCCCTGACCCCCTCCTCACTCCCTCTCGCCGGCTCCCTGACCCCTCCTCACTCCCTCTCAATGGCTCCCTGACCCCCTCTTCACTCTCCCTCTCCCCGGCCCCCTGACCCCCTCCTCACTCTGTCTCGACCCGGCCCCCTGGCCCCTCCTGACTCTCCCTCTCCCTGGTCCCTCCTCACTCTCCCACTCCCCAGCTCCCTGACCCCCTCCTCACTCTCCCTCTCCCTGGTTCCCTGACCCCTCCTCACAATCTCTCTCCCTGACCCCTCCTCACTCTCTCCGCGGCTCCCTGACACCTCTTCACTCTCTCTCTCCCTGACCCCTCCTCACTCTCTCTCTCCCTGACCCCTCCACACTCTCTCTCTCCGCAGTTCCCTGACCCCTCCACACTCTCTCTCTCCGCGGTTCCCTGACCCCCTCCTCGTTGCCTCTCTCCCCGGCTCCCTGACATCCTCCTCACTCTCTCTCTTCCCAGATCCCTGACCCCCTCCTCACTCTCCCTCCCCGCGGCTCCCTGACCCCTCCTCACTCTCTCTCTCCCCGGCTCCCTGACCCCTCCTCACTCTCCCTCTCCCTGGTTCCCTGACCCCTCCTCACACTCTCTCTCCCTGACCCCTCCTCGCTCTCTCTCTCCGCGGCTCCCTGACAGCTCCTCACTCTCCCTCTCCCTGGTTCCCTGACCCCTCCTCACACTCTCTCTCCCTGACCCCTCCTCACTCTCTCTCTCCCCGGCTCCCTGACCCCTCCTCTCTCCCTGTCCCTGACCCCTCCTCACACTCTCTCTCTCCGGCTCGCTGACCCCCTCCTCACTCTCCCTCTCCCTGGCTCCCTGACCCCTTCCTCACTCTCTCTCTCCCTGATCCCTCCTCACTCTCTCTCTCCCCGGCTCCCTGACCCCCTCCTCATTCTCTCTCTCCCTGACCCCTCCTCACTCTCTCTCTCCCCCGGCTCCCTGACCCCCTCCTCACTCTCTCTCTCCCGGTCTCCCTGACCCCCTCCTCACTCTCCCTCTCCCCGGCTCCCTGACCCCCTCCTCATTCTCTCTCTCCCTGACCCCTCCTCACTCTCTCTCTCCCCGGCTCCCTGACCCCCTCCTCACTCTCTCTCTCCCGGTCTCCCTGACCCCCTCCTCACTCTCTCTCTCCCCGGCCCCCTGAGGCCCTCCTCAATCTCTCTCTCCCCGGCTCCCTGACCCCTCCTCACTCCCTCTCCCCGGCTCCCTGACCCCTCCGCACTCTGTCTCTCCCCGGCCCCCTGACCCCTCCTCACTCTCTCTCTCCCCGGCTCCCTGACCCCTCCTCACTCTCTCTCTCCCCTGCTCCCTGAACCTTCCTAACTCTCCCTCTCCCCGACTCCCTGACCCCTCCTCACTCTCTCTCTCCCTTATGCCTCCTCACTCTCTCTCTCTCTCCCCGGCCCCCTGACCCCTCCTCACTCTCCCTCTCCCTAGCTCCCTGACCCCCTCCTCACTCCCTCTCCCTGACCCCTCCTCACTCTCCCTCTCCCCAGCTCGCTGACCCCCCCCCTCCCTCTCTCTGTCCCCGGCCCCCTGACCCCTCCTCACTCTCTCTCCCCGGCTCCCTGAACCCCTCCTCACTCTCTCCCCCGGCTCCCTGACCCCTGCTCACTCTCTCTCTCCCCACCCCCTCCTCACTCTCCCTCTCCCCGGCTCCCTGACACGTCCTCACTCTCTCTCCCTGACCCCTCCTCACTCTCCCTCTCCCCGGCTCCCTGACCCCTCTCTCACTCTCTCTCTCCCCGGCTCCCTGTCCCCCTCCTCACTCTCTCCCTGACCCCTCATCACTCTCTCCCTGACCGCTCCTCACTCTCTCTCTCCCAGGCCCCTCCTCACTCTCTCTCTCCCTGACCCCCTCCTCACTCTCTCTCCCTGACCCCCTCCTCACTCTCTGTCTCCCCGGCCCCCTAACCCCTCCTCACTCCCTCTCTCCCTGACCCCTCCTCACTCTCTCTCTCCCCGTCTCCCTGACCCCTCCTCACTCTCTCCCTCTCCCCGGCTCCCTGACCCCCTCCTCACTCTCCCTCTCCCCGGCTCCCTGACCCCTCCTCACTCTCTCTCCCTGACCCCTCCTCACTCCCTCTCCCCGGCTCCCTGCCCCCTCCACACTCTGTCTCATCCCGGCCCCCGACCCCATCCTCACTCTCTCTCTCCCCGGCTCCCTGACCCCCTCCTCACTCTCTCTCTCCCTGACCCCCTCCTCACTCTCTCTCTCCCCAGTTCCCAGACCCCTCCTCACTCCCTCTCCCCTGCTCCCTGACCCCCTCCTCACTCTCCCTCTTCCCTGCTCCCTGACCCCCTTCTCACTCTCTCTCTCCCCAGCTCCCAGACCCCTCCTGACTCCATCTCCCCTGCTCCCTGACCCCTCCTCACTCTCTCTCTCTCCCCAGCTCCCTGACCCCTCCTCACTCTCTCTCTCCCCGGCTCCCTGACCCCTCCTCACTCTCTCTCTCTCCCCGGCTCCCTGACCCCTCCTCACTCTCTCTCTCCCCGGCTCCCTGACCCCTCCTCACTCTCTCTCTCCCCGGCTCGCTGACCCCCTCCTCTCTCCCTCTCCCTGACCCCTCCTCACACTCTCTCTCCCCGGCTCGCTGACCCCCTCCTCACTCTCTCTCTCCCTGACCCCTCCTCACTCTCTCTCTCCCTGACCCCCTCCTCACTCTCCCTCTCCCTGGCTCCCTGACCCCTTCCTCACTCTCTCTCTCCCTGATCCCTCCTCACTCTCTCTCTCCCTGGCTCCCTGACCCCTTCCTCACTCTCTCTCTCCCTGACCCCTCCTCACTCACTCTCTCCATGTCCCCACCTCACTCTCTCTCTCCCCAGCTCCCTGACCCCCTCCTCACTCTCTCTCTCCCGGGCTCCCTGACCCCCTCCTCACTCTCCCTCTCCCCGGCTCGCTCACCCCTCCTCACTCTCTCTCCCTGACCCCCTCCTCAGTTTCTCTCTCCCCGGCTCCCTGACCCCTCCTCACTCTCTCTCCCCAGCTCCCTGACCCCCTCCTCACTCTCTCTCTCCCTGACCCCCTCCTCTCTCTCTCTCCCTGACCCCCTCCTCGCTCTCTCTCTCCCTGACCCCCTCCTCACTCTCTCTCTCCCCGGCTCCCTGACCCCCTCCTCACTCTCACTCTCCCTGACCCCCTCCTCCTTCTCCCTCTCCCCGGCTCCCTGACCCCCTCCTCACTCTCTCTCCCTGACCCCCTCCTCAGTTTCTCTCTCCCCGGCTCCCTGACCCCTCCTCACTCTCTCTCTCCCCAGCTCCCTGACCCCTCCTCACCCTCCCTCGACTCCCTGAACCCTCCTCACTCTCTCTCTCCCCAGCTCCCTGACCCCCTCCTCACTCTCTCTCTCCCCCAGCTCCCTATCCCCCTCCTCACTCTCTCTCTCCCTGACCCCCTCGCTCTCTCTCTCTCTCCCTGACCCCCCCTCGCTCTCTCTCTCTCTCCCTGACCCCCTCCTCACTCTTCCTCTCCCCGACTCCCTGACCCCCTCCTCACTCTCTCTCCCCGACTCCCTGACCCCTCCTCACTCTCACACTCCCTGACCCCCTGACCCCCTCCTCACTCTTCCTCTCCTCAGCTCTCTGACCCCCTCCTCACTCTCTCTCCCTGGCCCACTGACCCCCTCCTCACTCTCTCTCTCCCCAGCTCCCTGACCCCCTCCTCACTCTCTCTCTCCCTGACCCCCTCCTCGCTCTCTCTCTCCCTGACCCCCTCCTCACTCTCTCTCTCCCTGACCCCCTCCTCACTCTCTCTCTCCCCCGGCTCCCTGACCCCCTCCTCACTCTCACTCTCCCTGACCCCCTCCTCCTTCTCCCTCTCCCCCGGCTCCCTGACCCCCTCCTCACTCTCTCTCTCCCCGGCTCCCTGACCCCTCCTCACTCTCTCTCTCCCCAGCTCCCTGACCCTTCCTCACTCTCTCTCTCTCCCCAGCTCCCTGACCCCTCCTCACTCTCTCTCTCCCTGACCCCCTCCTCACTCTTCCTCTCCTCAGCTCCGTGACCCCCTCCGCACTCTCTCTCCCCGGCCCCCTGACCTCCTCCTCACTCTCACACTCCCTGACCCCCTCCTCACTCTCTCTCCCCGGCCCCCTGACCCCCTCCTCACTCTCACACTCCCTGACCCCCTGACCCCCGCCTCACTCTCTCTCTCCCCGGCTCCCTGACCCCTCCTCATCTCTCTCTCCCCGGCTCCCTGATCCCTCCTCACTCTCTCTCTCCCCCGGCTTCCTGACCCCTCCTCACTCTCTCTCTCCCTGACCCCCTCCTCTCTCTCTCTCCCTGACCCCTCCTCACACTCTCTCTCCCCGGCTCGCTGACCCCCTCCTCTCTCTCCCTCTCCCTGGCTCCCCGACCCCTTCCTCACACTCTCTCTCCCTGACCCCTCCTCACTCCCTCTCCCCTGCTCCCTGACCCCCTCCTCACTCTCCCTCTTCCCTGCTCCCTGACCCCCTTCTCACTCTCTCTCTCCCCGGCTCCCTGACCCCCTCCTCACTCTCTCTCTCCCTGACCCCCCCCTCACTCTCTCTCTCCCCAGTTCCCAGACCCCTCCTCACTCCCTCTCCCCTGCTCCCTGACCCCCTCCTCACTCTCCCTCTTCCCTGCTCCCTGACCCACTTCTCACTCTCTCTCTCCCCAGCTCCCAGACCCCTCCTGACTCCATCTCCCCTGCTCCCTGACCCCTCCTCACTCTCTCTCTCCCCAGCTCCCAGACCCCTCCTGACTCCATCTCCCCTGCTCCCTGACCCCTCCTCAGTCTCTCTCTCCCCGGCTCCCTGACCCCCTCCTCACTCCCTCTCGCCGGCTCCCTGACCCCTCCTCACTCCCTCTCAATGGCTCCCTGACCCCCTCTTCACTCTCCCTCTCCCCGGCCCCCTGACCCCCTCCTCACTCTGTCTCGACCCGGCCCCCTGGCCCCTCCTGACTCTCCCTCTCCCTGGTCCCTCCTCACTCTCCCACTCCCCAGCTCCCTGACCCCCTCCTCACTCTCCCTCTCCCTGGTTCCCTGACCCCTCCTCACAATCTCTCTCCCTGACCCCTCCTCACTCTCTCCGCGGCTCCCTGACACCTCTTCACTCTCTCTCTCCCTGACCCCTCCTCACTCTCTCTCTCCCTGACCCCTCCACACTCTCTCTCTCCGCAGTTCCCTGACCCCTCCACACTCTCTCTCTCCGCGGTTCCCTGACCCCCTCCTCGTTGCCTCTCTCCCCGGCTCCCTGACATCCTCCTCACTCTCTCTCTTCCCAGATCCCTGACCCCCTCCTCACTCTCCCTCCCCGCGGCTCCCTGACCCCTCCTCACTCTCTCTCTCCCCGGCTCCCTGACCCCTCCTCACTCTCCCTCTCCCTGGTTCCCTGACCCCTCCTCACACTCTCTCTCCCTGACCCCTCCTCGCTCTCTCTCTCCGCGGCTCCCTGACAGCTCCTCACTCTCCCTCTCCCTGGTTCCCTGACCCCTCCTCACACTCTCTCTCCCTGACCCCTCCTCACTCTCTCTCTCCCCGGCTCCCTGACCCCTCCTCTCTCCCTGTCCCTGACCCCTCCTCACACTCTCTCTCTCCGGCTCGCTGACCCCCTCCTCACTCTCCCTCTCCCTGGCTCCCTGACCCCTTCCTCACTCTCTCTCTCCCTGATCCCTCCTCACTCTCTCTCTCCCCGGCTCCCTGACCCCCTCCTCATTCTCTCTCTCCCTGACCCCTCCTCACTCTCTCTCTCCCCGGCTCCCTGACCCCCTCCTCACTCTCTCTCTCCCGGTCTCCCTGACCCCCTCCTCACTCTCCCTCTCCCCGGCTCCCTGACCCCCTCCTCATTCTCTCTCTCCCTGACCCCTCCTCACTCTCTCTCTCCCCGGCTCCCTGACCCCCTCCTCACTCTCTCTCTCCCGGTCTCCCTGACCCCCCTCCTCACTCTCTCTCTCCCCGGCCCCCTGAGGCCCTCCTCAATCTCTCTCTCCCCGGCTCCCTGACCCCTCCTCACTCCCTCTCCCCGGCTCCCTGACCCCTCCGCACTCTGTCTCTCCCCGGCCCCCTGACCCCTCCTCACTCTCTCTCTCCCCGGCTCCCTGACCCCTCCTCACTCTCTCTCTCCCCTGCTCCCTGAACCTTCCTAACTCTCCCTCTCCCCGACTCCCTGACCCCTCCTCACTCTCTCTCTCCCTTATGCCTCCTCACTCTCTCTCTCTCTCCCCGGCCCCCTGACCCCTCCTCACTCTCCCTCTCCCTAGCTCCCTGACCCCCTCCTCACTCCCTCTCCCTGACCCCTCCTCACTCTCCCTCTCCCCAGCTCGCTGACCCCCCCCTCCCTCTCTCTGTCCCCGGCCCCCTGACCCCTCCTCACTCTCTCTCCCCGGCTCCCTGAACCCCTCCTCACTCTCTCCCCGGCTCCCTGACCCCTGCTCACTCTCTCTCTCCCCACCCCCTCCTCACTCTCCCTCTCCCCGGCTCCCTGACACGTCCTCACTCTCTCTCCCTGACCCCTCCTCACTCTCCCTCTCCCCGGCTCCCTGACCCCTCTCTCACTCTCTCTCTCCCCGGCTCCCTGTCCCCCTCCTCACTCTCTCCCTGACCCCTCATCACTCTCTCCCTGACCGCTCCTCACTCTCTCTCTCCCAGGCCCCTCCTCACTCTCTCTCTCCCTGACCCCCTCCTCACTCTCTCTCCCTGACCCCCTCCTCACTCTCTGTCTCCCCGGCCCCCTAACCCCTCCTCACTCCCTCTCTCCCTGACCCCTCCTCACTCTCTCTCTCCCCGTCTCCCTGACCCCTCCTCACTCTCTCCCTCTCCCCGGCTCCCTGACCCCCTCCTCACTCTCCCTCTCCCCGGCTCCCTGACCCCTCCTCACTCTCTCTCCCTGACCCCTCCTCACTCCCTCTCCCCGGCTCCCTGCCCCCTCCACACTCTGTCTCATCCCGGCCCCCGACCCCTCCTCACTCTCTCTCTCCCCGGCTCCCTGACCCCCTCCTCACTCTCTCTCTCCCTGACCCCCTCCTCACTCTCTCTCTCCCCAGTTCCCAGACCCCTCCTCACTCCCTCTCCCCTGCTCCCTGACCCCCTCCTCACTCTCCCTCTTCCCTGCTCCCTGACCCCCTTCTCACTCTCTCTCTCCCCAGCTCCCAGACCCCTCCTGACTCCATCTCCCCTGCTCCCTGACCCCTCCTCACTCTCTCTCTCCCCAGCTCCCTGACCCCTCCTCAGTCTCTCTCTCCCCGGCTCCCTGACCCCCTCCTCACTCCCTCTCGCCGGCTCCCTGACCCCTCCTCACTCCCTCTCAATGGCTCCCTGACCCCCTCTTCACTCTCCCTCTCCCCGGCCCCCTGACCCCCTCCTCACTCTGTCTCGACCCGGCCCCCTGGCCCCTCCTGACTCTCCCTCTCCCTGGTCCCTCCTCACTCTCCCACTCCCCAGCTCCCTGACCCCCTCCTCACTCTCCCTCTCCCTGGTTCCCTGACCCCTCCTCACAATCTCTCTCCCTGACCCCTCCTCACTCTCTCCGCGGCTCCCTGACACCTCCTCACTCTCTCTCTCCCTGACCCCTCCTCACTCTCTCTCTCCGCGGTTCCCTGACCCCTCCTCACTCTCTCTCTCCCTGACCCCTCCACACTCTCTCTCTCCGCAGTTCCCTGACCCCTCCACACTCTCTCTCTCCGCGGTTCCCTGACCCCCTTCTCGTTGCCTCTCTCCCCGGCTCCCTGACATCCTCCTCACTCTCTCTCTTCCCAGATCCCTGACCCCCTCCTCACTCTCCCTCCCCGCGGCTCCCTGACCCCTCCTCACTCTCTCTCTCCCCGGCTCCCTGACCCCTCCTCACTCTCTCTCTCCCCGGCTCCCTGACCCCTCCTCACTCTCCCTCTCTCCAGCCCCTTGACCCCTCCTCACTCTCCCTCTCCCCGGCTCCCTGACCCCTCCTCACTCTCCCTCTCCCCGGCTCCCTGACCCCTCCTCAATCTCCCTCTCCCTGACCCCTCCTCACTCACTCTCTCCTTGGCTCCCTGACCCCCTCCTCACTCTCTCTCTCCCTGACCGCTCCTCACTCTCTCTCTCCCCGGCTCCCTGACCCCTCCTCACTCTCCCTCTCCCCGGCCCCCTGACATCCTCCTCACTCTCTCTCTCCCCAGCCCGTTGGCCCCTCCTCACTCTCCCTCTCCCTGACCCCTCCTCACTCTCTCTCTCTCCCCCCGACTCCCTGACCCCTCCTCACTCTCTCTCCCTGACCCCTCCTCACTCTCTCTCTCCCCAACTCCCTGACCCCTCCTCACTCTCTCTCTCCCCGACTCCCTGACCCCCTCCCCAATCTCTCTCCCTGACCCCTCCCCAATCTCTCTCCCTGACCCCTCCTCACTCTCTCTCCCTGACCCCTCCCCACTCTCTCTCTCCCTGACCCCCTCCTCACTCCCTCTCTCCCTGACCCCTCCTCACTCCCTCTCTCCCCGGCTCCCTGACCCCCTCCTCACACTCTCTCTCCGTGACGCCTCCTCACTCTCTCTCTCCCTGACCCCTCCTCACTCTCTCTCTCCCTGACCCCTCCTCACTCTCTCTCCTCCCTGACCCCCCTCCTCACTCTCTCTCTCCCCGGCTCCCTACCCCCCTCCTCACTCTCTCTCTCCCCGGCTCCCTGACCCCTCCTCACTCCCTCTCCCCCACTCCCTGACCCCTCCTCACTCTCTCTCTCCCTGACCCCTCCTCAATCTCTCTCTCCCTGGCCCCCAGACCCCTCCTCACTCTCCCTCTCCCTGGCTCCCTGACCCCTCCTCACTCTCCCTCTCCCTGGCCCCTCCTCACTCTCCCTCTCCCTGGCCCCTCCTCACTCTCCCTCTCCCTGGCCCCTCCTCACTCTCCCTCTCCCTGGCCCCTCCTCACTCTCCCTCTCCCTGGCCCCTCCTCACTCTCCCTCTCCCTGGCCCCTCCTCACTCTCTCTCTCCTCGTGTCCCTGACCCCCTCCTCACTCCCTCTCCCCCACTCCCTTACCCCTCCTCACTCTCTCTCTCTCCCCTGCTCCCTGACCCCCTCCTCACTCTGTCTATCCCCGGCTCTCTGGCCCCTCCTCACTCTCTCTCTCCTCGTCTCCCTGACCCCTCCTCACTCTAGCTCTCCCCGGCTCCCTGGCCCCTCCTCACTCTGTCTCTACTCGTCTCCCTGACCCCTCATCACTCTCTCTCTCCTCGTCTCCTTGACCCCTCCTCACTCTCTCTCTCTCCCTGACCCCTCCTCACTCTCTCTCTCTCCCTGACCCCTCCTCACTCTTTCTCTCCCCGGCTCCCTGACCCCCTGCTCACTCTCCCTCTCCCCCATTCCCTTACCCCCTCCTCACTCTCGCTCTCCCCCTGGCTCCCTGACCCCTCCTCACTCCCTCTCCCCCACTCCTTGACCCCACCTCACTCTCTCTCTCCCCGGCTCCCTGACCCCTCCTCGCTCTCCCTCTCCCCGGCTCCCTGACCCCCTCCTCACTCTCTCTCTCCCTGACCCCTCCTCAATCTCTCTCTCCCTGACCCCTCCTCACTCTCTCTCTCCCTGACCCCTCCTCACTCTCCCCCGGCTCCCTGACCCCTCCTCACTCTCTCTCCCTGACCCCCTCCTCACTCTCTCTCTCCCCGGCTCCCTGACCCCCTCCTCACTCTCTCTCTCCCCGGCTCCCTGACCCCCTCCTCACTCTCTCTCTCCCCGGCTCCCTGACCCCCTCCTCACTCCCTCTCACCGGCTCCCTGACCCCTCCTCACTCTCTCTCTCCCCGGCTACCTGACCCCCTCCTCACTCTCTCTCCCCGGCTCCCTGACCCCTCCTCACCTCTCTCTCTCCCTGACCCCTCCTCACTCTCTCTCTCTCCCCGGCTCCCTGACCCCTCCTCACTCTCTCTCTCCCCGGCTCCCTGACCCCTCCTCACTCTCTCTCTCTCCCCGGCTCCCTGACCCCTCCTCACTCTCTCTCTCCCCGGCTCCCTGACCCCTCCTCACTCTCTCCTCTCCCCGGCTCGCTGACCCCCTCCTCTCTCCCTCTCCCTGACCCCTCCTCACACTCTCTCTCCCCGGCTCGCTGACCCCCTCCTCTCTCCCTCTCCCTGACCCCCTCCTCACTCTCTCTCTCCCTGACCCCTCCTCAATCTCTCTCTCCCTGACCCCTCCTCACTCTCTCTCTCCCTGACCCCTCCTCACTCTCCCCGGCTCCCTGACCCCTCCTCACTCTCTCTCCCTGACCCCCTCCTCACTCTCTCTCTCCCCGGCTCCCTGACCCCCTCCTCACTCTCTCTCCTCCCCGGCTCCCTGACCCCCTCCTCACTCCCTCTCACCGGCTCCCTGACCCCTCCTCACTCTCTCTCTCCCCGGCTACCTGACCCCCTCCTCACTCTCTCTCCCCGGCTCCCTGACCCCTCCTCACTCTCTCTCTCCCTGACCCCTCCTCACTCTCTCTCTCTCCCCGGCTCCCTGACCCCTCCTCACTCTCTCTCTCCCCGGCTCCCTGACCCCTCCTCACTCTCTCTCTCTCCCCGGCTCCCTGACCCCTCCTCACTCTCTCTCTCCCCGGCTCCCTGACCCCTCCTCACTCTCTCTCTCCCCGGCTCGCTGACCCCCTCCTCTCTCCCTCTCCCTGACCCCTCCTCACACTCTCTCTCCCCGGCTCGCTGACCCCCTCCTCACTCTCTCTCTCCCTGACCCCTCCTCACTCTCTCTCTCCCTGACCCCCTCCTCACTCTCCCTCTCCCTGGCTCCCTGACCCCTTCCTCACTCTCTCTCTCCCTGATCCCTCCTCACTCTCTCTCTCCCTGGCTCCCTGACCCCTTCCTCACTCTCTCTCTCCCTGACCCCTCCTCACTCACTCTCTCCATGTCCCCACCTCACTCTCTCTCTCCCCAGCTCCCTGACCCCCTCCTCACTCTCTCTCTCCCGGGCTCCCTGACCCCCTCCTCACTCTCCCTCTCCCCGGCTCGCTCACCCCTCCTCACTCTCTCTCCCTGACCCCCTCCTCAGTTTCTCTCTCCCCGGCTCCCTGACCCCTCCTCACTCTCTCTCCCCAGCTCCCTGACCCCCTCCTCACTCTCTCTCTCCCTGACCCCCTCCTCTCTCTCTCTCCCTGACCCCCTCCTCGCTCTCTCTCTCCCTGACCCCCTCCTCACTCTCTCTCTCCCCGGCTCCCTGACCCCCTCCTCACTCTCACTCTCCCTGACCCCCTCCTCCTTCTCCCTCTCCCCGGCTCCCTGACCCCCTCCTCACTCTCTCTCCCTGACCCCCTCCTCAGTTTCTCTCTCCCCGGCTCCCTGACCCCTCCTCACCCTCCCTCGACTCCCTGAACCCTCCTCACTCTCTCTCTCCCCAGCTCCCTGACCCCTCCTCACTCTCTCTCTCCCCAGCTCCCTGTCCCCCTCCTCACTCTCTCTCTCCCTGACCCCCTCGCTCTCTCTCTCTCTCCCTGACCCCCCCTCGCTCTCTCTCTCTCTCCCTGACCCCCTCCTCACTCTCTCTCTCCCCGGCTCCCTGACCCCCTCCTCACTCTCTCTCTCCCTGACCCCCTCCTCACTCTTCCTCTCCCCGACTCCCTGACCCCTCCTCACTCTCTCTCCCCGACTCCCTGACCCCTCCTCACTCTCACACTCCCTGACCCCCTGACCCCCTCCTCACTCTTCCTCTCCTCAGCTCTCTGACCCCCTCCTCACTCTCTCTCCCTGGCCCACTGACCCCCTCCTCACTCTCTCTCTCCCCAGCTCCCTGACCCCCTCCTCACTCTCTCTCTCCCTGACCCCCTCCTCGCTCTCTCTCTCCCTGACCCCCTCCTCACTCTCTCTCTCCCTGACCCCCTCCTCACTCTCTCTCTCCCCGGCTCCCTGACCCCCTCCTCACTCTCACTCTCCCTGACCCCCTCCTCCTTCTCCCTCTCCCCGGCTCCCTGACCCCCTCCTCACTCTCTCTCTCCCCGGCTCCCTGACCCCTCCTCACTCTCTCTCTCCCCAGCTCCCTGACCCTTCCTCACTCTCTCTCTCTCCCCAGCTCCCTGACCCCTCCTCACTCTCTCTCTCCCTGACCCCCTCCTCACTCTTCCTCTCCTCAGCTCCGTGACCCCCTCCGCACTCTCTCTCCCCGGCCCCCTGACCTCCTCCTCACTCTCACACTCCCTGACCCCCTCCTCACTCTCTCTCCCCGGCCCCCTGACCCCCTCCTCACTCTCACACTCCCTGACCCCCTGACCCCCGCCTCACTCTCTCTCTCCCCGGCTCCCTGACCCCTCCTCATCTCTCTCTCCCCGGCTCCCTGATCCCTCCTCACTCTCTCTCTCCCCGGCTTCCTGACCCCTCCTCACTCTCTCTCTCCCTGACCCCCTCCTCTCTCTCTCTCCCTGACCCCTCCTCACACTCTCTCTCCCCGGCTCGCTGACCCCCTCCTCTCTCTCCCTCTCCCTGGCTCCCCGACCCCTTCCTCACACTCTCTCTCCCTGACCCCTCCTCACTCTCTCTCTCCCCAGCTCCCAGACCCCTCCTCACTCCATCTCCCCGGCTCCCTGACCCCTCCTCACTCTCCCTCTCCCCCTCTCCCTGACCCCTCCTCACTCTCTCTCCCTGACCCCTCCTCACTCCCTCTCTCCCCGGCTCCCTGACCCCCTCCTCACACTCTCTCTCCGTGACGCCTCCTCACTCTCTCTCTCCCTGACCCCTCCTCACTCTCTCTCTCCCTGACCCCTCCTCACTCTCTCTCTCCCTGACCCCCTCCTCACTCTCTCTCTCCCCGGCTCCCTACCCCCTCCTCACTCTCTCTCTCCCCGGCTCCCTGACCCCTCCTCACTCCCTCTCCCCCACTCCCTGACCCCCTCCTCACTCTCTCTCTCCCTGACCCCTCCTCAATCTCTCTCTCCCTGGCCCCCAGACCCCTCCTCACTCTCCCTCTCCCTGGCTCCCTGACCCCTCCTCACTCTCCCTCTCCCTGGCCCCTCCTTACTCTCCCTCTCCCTGGCCCCTCCTCACTCTCCCTCTCCCTGGCCCCTCCTCACTCTCCCTCTCCCTGGCCCCCTCCTCACTCTCCCTCTCCCTGGCCCCTCCTCACTCTCCCTCTCCCTGGCCCCTCCTCACTCTCTCTCTCCTCGTGTCCCTGACCCCCTCCTCACTCCCTCTCCCCACTCCCTTACCCCTCCTCACTCTCTCTCTCTCCCCTGCTCCCTGACCCCCTCCTCACTCTGTCTATCCCCGGCTCTCTGGCCCCTCCTCACTCTCTCTCTCCTCGTCTCCCTGACCCCTCCTCACTCTAGCTCTCCCCGGCTCCCTGGCCCCTCCTCACTCTGTCTCTACTCGTCTCCCTGACCCCTCATCACTCTCTCTCTCCTCGTCTCCTTGACCCCTCCTCACTCTCTCTCTCCCTGACCCCTCCTCACTCTCTCTCTCTCCCTGACCCCTCCTCACTCTTTCTCTCCCCGGCTCCCTGACCCCCTGCTCACTCTCCCTCTCCCCCATTCCCTTACCCCCTCCTCACTCTCGCTCTCCCCCTGGCTCCCTGACCCCTCCTCACTCCCTCTCCCCCACTCCTTGACCCCACCTCACTCTCTCTCTCCCCGGCTCCCTGACCCCTCCTCGCTCTCCCTCTCCCCGGCTCCCTGACCCCCCTCCTCACTCTCTCTCTCCCTGACCCCTCCTCAATCTCTCTCTCCCTGACCCCTCCTCACTCTCTCTCTCCCTGACCCCTCCTCACTCTCCCCGGCTCCCTGACCCCTCCTCACTCTCTCTCCCTGACCCCCTCCTCACTCTCTCTCTCCCCGGCTCCCTGACCCCCTCCTCACTCTCTCTCTCCCCGGCTCCCTGACCCCCTCCTCACTCCCTCTCACCGGCTCCCTGACCCCTCCTCACTCTCTCTCTCCCCGGCTACCTGACCCCCTCCTCACTCTCTCTCCCCGGCTCCCTGACCCCTCCTCACTCTCTCTCTCCCTGACCCCTCCTCACTCTCTCTCTCTCCCCGGCTCCCTGACCCCTCCTCACTCTCTCTCTCCCCGGCTCCCTGACCCCTCCTCACTCTCTCTCTCTCCCCGGCTCCCTGACCCCCTCCTCACTCTCTCTCTCCCCGGCTCCCTGCCCCTCCTCACTCTCTCTCTCCCCGGCTCGCTGACCCCCTCCTCTCTCCCTCTCCCTGACCCCTCCTCACACTCTCTCTCCCCGGCTCGCTGACCCCCTCCTCACTCTCTCTCTCCCTGACCCCTCCTCACTCTCTCTCTCCCTGACCCCCTCCTCACTCTCCCTCTCCCTGGCTCCCTGACCCCTTCCTCACTCTCTCTCTCCCTGACCCCTCCTCACTCACTCTCTCCATGTCCCCACCTCACTCTCTCTCTCCCCAGCTCCCTGACCCCCTCCTCACTCTCTCTCTCCCGGGCTCCCTGACCTCCTCCTCACTCTCCCTCTCCCCGGCTCGCTCACCCCTCCTCTCTCTCTCTCCCTGACCCCCTCCTCAGTTTCTCTCTCCCCGGCTCCCTGACCCCTCCTCACTCTCTCTCCCCAGCTCCCTGACCCCCTCCTCACTCTCTCTCTCCCTGACCCCCTCCTCTCTCTCTCTCCCTGACCCCCTCCTCGCTCTCTCTCTCCCTGACCCCCTCCTCACTCTCTCTCTCCCCGGCTCCCTGACCCCCTCCTCACTCTCACTCTCCCTGACCCCCTCCTCCTTCTCCCTCTCCCCGGCTCCCTGACCCCCTCCTCACTCTCTCTCCCTGACCCCCTCCTCAGTTTCTCTCTCCCCGGCTCCCTGACCCCTCCTCACCCTCCCTCGACTCCCTGAACCCTCCTCACTCTCTCTCTCCCCAGCTCCCTGACCCCTCCTCACTCTCTCTCTCCCCAGCTCCCTGTCCCCCTCCTCACTCTCTCTCTCCCTGACCCCCTCGCTCTCTCTCTCTCTCCCTGACCCCTCCTCACTCTCTCTCTCCCCGGCTCCCTGACCCCCTCCTCACTCTCTCTCTCCCTGACCCCCTCCTCACTCTTCCTCTCCCCGACTCCCTGACCCCTCCTCACTCTCTCTCCCCGACTCCCTGACCCCTCCTCACTCTCACACTCCCTGACCCCCTGACCCCCTCCTCACTCTTCCTCTCCTCAGCTCTCTGACCCCCTCCTCACTCTCTCTCCCTGGCCCACTGACCCCCTCCTCACTCTCTCTCTCCCCCAGCTCCCTGACCCCCTCCTCACTCTCTCTCTCCCTGACCCCCTCCTCGCTCTCTCTCTCCCTGACCCCCTCCTCACTCTCTCTCTCCCTGACCCCCTCCTCACTCTCTCTCTCCCCGGCTCCCTGACCCCCTCCTCACTCTCACTCTCCCCTCTCCCTGACCCCCTCCTCCTTCTCCCTCTCCCCGGCTCCCTGACCCCCTCCTCACTCTCACTCTCCCTGACCCCCTCCTCCTTCTCCCTCTCCCCCGGCTCCCTGACCCCCTCCTCACTCTCTCTCTCCCCGGCTCCCTGACCCCTCCTCACTCTCTCTCTCCCCAGCTCCCTGACCCTTCCTCACTCTCTCTCTCTCCCCAGCTCCCTGACCCCTCCTCACTCTCTCTCTCCCTGACCCCCCTCCTCACTCTTCCTCTCCTCAGCTCCGTGACCCCCTCCGCACTCTCTCTCCCCGGCCCCCTGACCTCCTCCTCACTCTCACACTCCCTGACCCCCTCCTCACTCTCTCTCCCCGGCCCCCTGACCCCCTCCTCACTCTCACACTCCCTGACCCCCTGACCCCCGCCTCACTCTCTCTCTCCCCGGCTCCCTGACCCCCTCCTCATCTCTCTCTCCCCGGCTCCCTGATCCCTCCTCATTCTCTCTCTCCCCGGCTTCCTGACCCCTCCCTCACTCTCTCTCTCCCTGACCCCCTCCTCTCTCTCTCTCCCTGACCCCTCCTCACACTCTCTCTCCCCGGCTCGCTGACCCCCTCCTCTCTCTCCCTCTCCCTGGCTCCCCGACCCCTTCCTCACACTCTCTCTCCCTGACCCCTCCTCACTCTCTCTCTCCCCAGCTCCCAGACCCCTCCTCACTCCATCTCCCCGGCTCCCTGACCCCTCCTCACTCTCCCTCTCCCCCCTCTCCCTGACCCCTCCTCACTCTCTCTCCCTGACCCCTCCTCACTCCCTCTCTCCCCGGCTCCCTGACCCCCCTCCTCACACTCTCTCTCCGTGACGCCTCCCTCACTCTCTCTCTCCCCTGACCCCTCCTCACTCTCTCTCTCCCTGACCCCTCCTCACTCTCTCTCTCCCTGACCCCCCTCCTCACTCTCTCTCTCCCCGGCTCCCTACCCCCCTCCTCACTCTCTCTCTCCCCGGCTCCCTGACCCCTCCTCACTCCCTCTCCCCCACTCCCTGACCCCTCCTCACTCTCTCTCTCCCTGACCCCTCCCTCAATCTCTCTCTCCCTGGCCCCCAGACCCCTCCTCACTCTCCCTCTCCCTGGCTCCCTGACCCCTCCTCACTCTCCCTCTCCCTGGCCCCTCCTCACTCTCCCTCTCCCTGCCCCCTCCTCACTCTCCCTCTCCCTGGCCCCTCCTCACTCTCCCTCTCCCTGGCCCCTCCTCACTCTCCCTCTCCCTGGCCCCTCCTCACTCTCCCTCTCCCTGGCCCCTCCTCACTCTCTCTCTCCTCGTGTCCCTGACCCCCTCCTCACTCCCCTCTCCCCCACTCCCTTACCCCTCCTCACTCTCTCTCTCTCCCCTGCTCCCTGACCCCCTCCTCACTCTGTCTATCCCCGGCTCTCTGGCCCCCTCCTCACTCTCTCTCTCCTCGTCTCCCTGACCCCTCCTCACTCTAGCTCTCCCCGGCTCCCTGGCCCCTCCTCACTCTGTCTCTACTCGTCTCCCTGACCCCTCATCACTCTCTCTCTCCTCGTCTCCTTGACCCCTCCTCACTCTCTCTCTCCCTGACCCCTCCTCACTCTCTCTCTCTCCCTGACCCCTCCTCACTCTTTCTCTCCCCGGCTCCCTGACCCCCTGCTCACTCTCCCTCTCCCCCATTCCCTTACCCCCTCCTCACTCTCGCTCTCCCCCCTGGCTCCCTGACCCCTCCTCACTCCCTCTCCCCCACTCCTTGACCCCACCTCACTCTCTCTCTCCCCGGCTCCCTGACCCCTCCTCGCTCTCCCTCTCCCCGGCTCCCTGACCCCCTCCTCACTCTCTCTCTCCCTGACCCCTCCTCAATCTCTCTCTCCCTGACCCCTCCTCACTCTCTCTCTCCCTGACCTCTCCTCACTCTCCCCGGCTCCCTGAACCCTCCTCACTCTCTCTCCCTGACCCCCTCCTCACTCTCTCTCTCCCCTGCTCCCTGACCCCCTCCTCACTCTCTCTCTCCCCGGCTCCCTGACCCCCTCCTCACTCCCTCTCACCGGCTCCCTGACCCCTCCTCACTCTCTCTCTCCCCGGCTACCTGACCCCCTCCTCACTCTCTCTCCCCGGCTCCCTGACCCCTCCTCACTCTCTCTCTCCCTGACCCCTCCTCACTCTCTCTCTCTCCCCGGCTCCCTGACCCCTCCTCACTCTCTCTCTCCCCGGCTCCCTGACCCCTCCTCACTCTCTCTCTCTCCCCGGCTCCCTGACCCCTCCTCACTCTCTCTCTCCCCGGCTCCCTGACCCCTCCTCACTCTCTCTCTCCCCGGCTCGCTGACCCCCTCCTCTCTCCCTCTCCCTGACCCCTCCTCACACTTTCTCTCCCCGGCTCGCTGACCCCCTCCTCACTCTCTCTCTCCCTGACCCCTCCTCACTCTCTCTCTCCCTGACCCCCCTCCTCACTCACTCTCTCCATGTCCCCTCCTCACTCTCTCTCTCCCCAGCTCCCTGACCCCCTCCTCACTCTCTCTCTCCCGGGCTCCCTGACCCCCTCCTCACTCTCCCTCTCCCCCGGCTCGCTCACCCCTCCTCACTCTCTCTCCCTGACCCCCCTCCTCAGTTTCTCTCTCCCCGGCTCCCTGACCCCTCCTCACTCTCTCTCCCCAGCTCCCTGACCCCCTCCTCACTCTCTCTCTCCCTGACCCCCTCCTCTCTCTCTCTCCCTGACCCCCTCCTCGCTCTCTCTCTCCCTGACCCCCTCCTCGCTCTCTCTCTCCCTGACCCCCTCCTCACTCTCTCTCTCCCCGGCTCCCTGACCCCCTCCTCACTCTCACTCTCCCTGACCCCCTCCTCCTTCTCCCTCTCCCCGGCTCCCTGACCCCCTCCTCACTCTCTCTCTCCCCGGCTCCCTGACCCCCTCCTCACTCTCTCTCCCTGACCCCCTCCTCAGTTTCTCTCTCCCCGGCTCCCTGACCCCTCCTCACCCTCCCTCGACTCCCTGAACCCTCCTCACTCTCTCTCTCCCCCAGCTCCCTGACCCCCTCCTCACTCTCTCTCTCCCCAGCTCCCTGTCCCCCTCCTCACTCTCTCTCTCTCCCTGACCCCCCTCCTCTCTCTCTCTCCCTGACCCCCCCTCGCTCTCTCTCTCTCTCCCTGACCCCCTCCTCACTCTCTCTCTCCCCGGCTCCCTGACCCCCTCCTCACTCTCTCTCTCCCTGACCCCTCCTCACTCTCTCTCCCCGACTCCCTGACCCCTCCTCACTCTCACACTCCCTGACCCCCTGACCCTCTCCTCACTCTTCCTCTCCTCAGCTCTCTGACCCCCCTCCTCACTCTCTCTCCCTGGCCCACTGACCCCCTCCTCACTCTCTCTCTCCCCAGCTCCCTGACCCCCTCCTCACTCTCTCTCTCCCTGACCCCCTCCTCGCTCTCTCTCTCCCTGACCCCCTCCTCACTCTCTCTCTCCCCGGCTCCCTGACCCCCTCCTCACTCTCACTCTCCCTGACCCCCTCCTCCCTTCTCCCTCTCCCCGGCTCCCTGACCCCCTCCTCACTCTCTCTCTCCCCGGCTCCCTGACCCCTCCTCACTCTCTCTCTCCCCAGCTCCCTGACCCTTCCTCACTCTCTCTCTCTCTCTCCCCAGCTCCCTGACCCCCTCCTCACTCTCTCTCTCCCTGACCCCCTCCTCACTCTTCCTCTCCTCAGCTCCGTGACCCCCTCCGCACTCTCTCTCCCCGGCCCCCTGACCCCCTCCTCACTCTCACACTCCCTGACCCCTCCTCACTCTCTCTCCCCGGCCCCCTGACCCCCTCCTCACTCTCACACTCCCTGACCCCCCGCCTCACTCTCTCTCTCCCCGGCTCCCTGACCCCTCCTCATCTCTCTCTCCCCGGCTCCCTGATCCCTCCTCACTCTCTCTCTCCCCGGCTTCCTGACCCCTCCTCACTCTCTCTCTCCCTGACCCCCTCCTCTCTCTCTCTCCCTGACCCCTCCTCACACTCTCTCTCCCCAGCTCGCTGACCCCCTCCTCTCTCTCCCTCTCCCCTCGCTCCCCGACCCCTTCCTCACACTCTCTCTCCCTGACCCCTCCTCACGTCTCTCTCTCCCCCAGCTCCCAGACCCCTCCTCACTCCATCTCCCCGGCTCCCTGACCCCTCCTCACTCTCCCTCTCCCCCCTCTCCCTGACCCCTCCTCACTCTCTCTCCCTGACCCCCCTCCTCACTGTCTCTCTCTCCCCGGCTCCATGACCCCTCTTCACTCTCCCCGGCCCGCTGACCCCCCTCCTCACTCTCTCTCTCCCCGGCTCCCTGACCCCCTCCGCACTCTCTCTCTCCCCAGCTCCCAGTCCCCTCCTCACTCCCTCTCCCCTGCTCCCTGACCCCCCCTCACTCTCTCTCTCCTCTGCTCCCTGACCCCCTCCTCACTCTCTCTCTCCCCGGCCCCCTGACCCCCTCCTCACTCTCTCTCTCCCCCGGCCCCCCTGACCCCTCCTCACTCTCTCTCTCCCCAGCTCCCTGACCCCTCCTCACTCCCTCTCTCCGCGGCCCCCTGACCCCTCCTCACACTCCCTGACCCCTCCTCACACTCCCTGACCTCGAACCCCTCTCTTCACTCTTCCTCTCCTCAGCTCCCTGACCCCCTCCTCACTCTCTCTCTCCCCGGCTCCCTGACCCCCCTCACTCTCTCTCTCCTCGGCTCCCACACCCCCTCCTCTCTCCCTCTCCCTGACCCCTCCTCACTCCCTCTCTCCCTGACCCCTCCTCACTCTCTCTCTCCCCCGGCTCCCTGACCCCTCCTCACTCTCTCTCTCCCTGACCCCTCCTCACTCTCCCTCCCCCCGGCTCCCTGACCCCTCCTCAGTCTCTCTCCCTGACCCCCTCCTCACTCTCTCTCTCCCCGGCTCCCTGACCCCTCCTCACTCTCTCTCTCCCCGGCTCCCTGACCCCCTCCTCACTCTCTCTCTCCCCAACTCCCTGACCCCTCCTCACTCCCTCTCTCCCCAACTCCCTGACCCCTCCTCACTCTCTTCTCTCCCTGACCCCTCCTCACACTCTCTCTCCCCAACTCCCTGACCGCTCCTCACTCTCTCTCTCCCTGACCCCTCCTCACTCTCTCTCTCCCTGACCCCTCCTCACTCTCCCTCTCCCCGACTCCCTGACCCCTCCTCACTCTCTCTCTCCCCTGCTTCCTGACCCCTCCTCGCACTCTCTCTCCCTGACCCCATCCCCACTCTCTCTCTCCCCGGCTCCCTGACCCCTCCTCACTCTCTCCCCGGCTCCCTGAACCCCCTCCTCACTCTCACACTCTCTGACCCCCTGACCCCCTCCTCACTCTTCCTCTCCTAAGCTCTCTGACCCCCTCCTCACTACCTCTCTCCCCAGCTCCCAGACCCCTCCTCACTCCCTCTCCCCTGCTCCCTGATCCCTCCTCACTCTCTCTCTCCTCTGCTCGCTGACCCCCTCCTCACTCTCTCTCTCCCCGGCCCCCTGACCCCCTCCTCACTCTCCCTCTCCCCAGCTCCCTGACCCCTCCTCACTCCCTCTCTCCCCGGCCCCCTGACCCCTCCTCACTCTCCCTGACCCCCCAACCCTCTCCTCACTCTTCCTCTCCTCAGCTCTCTGACCCCTCCTCACTGTCTCTCTCCCTGACGCCCTCCTAACTCTCTCTCTCCCTGACCCCCTCCTCACTCTCTCTCTCCCTGACCCCCTCCTCACTCTCTCTCTCCCTGACCCCCTCCTCACTCTCTCTCTCCCTGACGCCCTCCTCACTGTCTCTCTCCCTGACCCCCTCCTCCCTCTCTCTCTCCCAGGCCCCCCTGACCCCTCCTCACTCTCCCCCTCCGTGACCCCCTCCTCCCTCTCTCTCTCCCCGGCCCCCTGACCCCCCTCCTCACTCTCTCTCCCGGCCCCCTGACCCCCTCCTCACTCTCTCTCCCCGGCTCCCTGACCCACTCCTCACTCCCTCTCCCCCGCTCCCTGACACATTCCTCCCTCTCTCTCTCCCCGGCCCCCTGACCCCCTCCTCACTCTCTCTCCCTGACCCCTCCTCACTCTCCCTCTCTCCCCCCGACTCCCTGACCCCTCCTCACTCTCTCTCCCTGACCCCTCCTCACTCTCTCTCTCCCCAACTCCCTGACCCCTCCTCACTCTCTCTCTCCCCGACTCCCTGACCCCCTCCCCAATCTCTCTCCCTGACCCCTCCCCAATCTCTCTCCCTGACCCCTCCTCACTCTCTCTCCCTGACCCCTCCCCAATCTCTCTCCCTGATCCCTCCTCACTCTCTCTCTCCCCTGCTTCCTGACCCCTCCTCGCTCTCTCTCTCCCTGACCCCATCCTCACTCTCTCTCTCCCCGGCCCCCTGACCCCCTCCTCACTCTCTCTCCCCGGCTCCCTGACCCACTCCTCACTCCCTCTCACCCGCTCCCTGACACATTCCTCCCTCTCTCTCCCCGGCCCCCTGACCCCCTCCTCACTCTCTCTCCCCCGCTCCCTGACACATTCCTCCCTCTCTCTCTCCCCGGCCACCTGACCCCCTCCTCACTCTCTCTCCCTGACCCCTCCTCACTCTCTCTCTCTCACCCCCGACTCCCTGACCCCTCCCCACTCTCTCTCCCTGACCCCTCCTCACTCTCTCTCTCCCCAACTCCCTGACCCCTCCTCACTCTCTCTCTCCCCGACTCCCTGACCCCTCCCCAATCTCTCTCCCTGACCCCTCCTCACTCTCTCTCTCCCTGACCCCATCCTCACTCACTCTCTCCCCGGCTCCCTGACCCCTCCTCACTCTCTCCCCGGCTCACTGACCCCCTCCTCACTCTTCCGTTCCTCAGCTCCCTGACCCCTCCTCACTCTCTCCCTGACCGCTCCTCACTCTCTCTCTCCCTGACCCCCTCCTCACTCTCTGTCTCCCAGGCCCCTCCTCACTCTCTCTCTCCCTGACCCCTCCTCACTCTCTCTCTCCCTGACCCCTCCTCACTCTCTCTCTCCCCAACCTCCCTGACCCCCTCCTCACTCTCTCTCTCCCCAACTCCCTTACCCCCTCCTCACTCTCTCTCTCCCTGGCTCCCTGACCCCTCCTCACTCTCTCTCTCCCTGACCCCTCCTCACTCTCTCTCTCCCTGACCCCTCCTCACTCCCTCTCCCTGGCTCCCTGACCCGTCCTCACTCTCTCTCTCCCCGGCTCCCTGGCTCCCTCCTCACTCTCTCTCTACCCGGCTCCCTGTCCCCCTCCTCACTCTCTCTCTCCCCGGCTCCCTACCCCCCCTCCTCACTCTCTCTCTCCCCGGCTCCCTGACCCCTCCTCACTCCCTCTCCCCCACTCCCTGACCCCTCCTCACTCTCTCTCTCCCTGACCCCTCCTCAATCTCTCTCTCCCTGGCCCCCAGACCCCTCCTCACTCTCCCTCTCCCTGGCTCCCTGACCCCTCCTCACTCTCCCTCTCCCTGGCCCCTCCTCACTCTCCCTCTCCCTGGCCCCTCCTCACTCTCCCTCTCCCTGGCCCCTCCTCACTCTCCCTCTCCCTGGCCCCTCCTCACTCTCCCTCTCCCTGGCCCCTCCTCACTCTCCCTCTCCCTGGCCCCTCCTCACTTCTCCCTCTCCCTGGCCCCTCCTCACTCTCTCTCTCCTCGTGTCCCTGACCCCCTCCTCACTCCCTCTCCCCCACTCCCTTACCCCTCCTCACTCTCTCTCTCTCCCCTGCTCCCTGACCCCCTCCTCACTCTGTCTATCCCCGGCTCTCTGGCCCCTCCTCACTCTCTCTCTCCTCGTCTCCCTGACCCCTCCTCACTCTAGCTCTCCCCGGCTCCCTGGCCCCTCCTCACTCTGTCTCTACTCGTCTCCCTGACCCCTCATCACTCTCTTTCTCCTCGTCTCCTTGACCCCTCCTCACTCTCTCTCTCCCTGACCCCTCCTCACTCTCTCTCTCTCCCTGACCCCTCCTCACTCTTTCTCTCCCCGGCTCCCTGACCCCCTGCTCACTCTCCCTCTCCCCCATTCCCTTACCCCCCCTCCTCACTCTCGCTCTCCCCCTGGCTCCCTGACCCCTCCTCACTCCCTCTCCCCCACTCCTTGACCCCACCTCACTCTCTCTCTCCCCGGCTCCCTGACCCCTCCTCGCTCTCCCTCTCCCCGGCTCCCTGACCCCCTCCTCACTCTCTCTCTCCCTGACCCCTCCTCAATCTCTCTCTCCCTGACCCCTCCTCACTCTCTCTCTCCCTGACCTCTCCTCACTCTCCCCGGCTCCCTGAACCCTCCTCACTCTCTCTCCCTGACCCCCTCCTCACTCTCTCTCTCCCCTGCTCCCTGACCCCCTCCTCACTCTCTCTCTCCCCGGCTCCCTGACCCCCTCCTCACTCCCTC
>JANJGN010003926.1:0-38688 GCA_026770705.1 Isurus oxyrinchus | reverse complement strand
ATCCACACTGTTGAACGCTCAGTACCGAGGGAGTGCCGCACTGTCAGACGGTCAGTACTGAGGGAGTGCCGCATTGTCGGAGGGTCGGAACTGAGGGAGCACTGCACTGTCGGAGTGTCAGTACTGAGGGAGTTCCGCACTGTCAGTAGGTTAGTACTGAGGGAGCACCACAATGTCGGATGGTCAGAACTGAGGGAGTGCCGCATTGTCAGAGGGTCAGTACTGAGTGAGTGCTGCACTGTCGGAGGGTCAGTACTGAGTGAGTGCTGCACTGTCGGAGGGTCAGTACTGAGGGAGTGCCACACTGTCAGAAAGTCAGTACTGAGGGTGGTCCACACTGTTGAACGGTCAGTATTGAGGGAGTGCCATACTGTCAGAGGGTCAGTACTGAGGGAGTGCCGCACTGTCAGTGGGTTAGTACTGAGGAAGCGCCACACTGTTGAAGTGTCAGTACTGAGGGAGTGCCGCACTGTCGGAGGGTCAGTACTGAGGGAGCGCCGCACTGTCGGAGGGTCAGTACTGAGGGAGAACTGCACTGTCGGAGGGTCAGTACTGAGGGAGTGCAGCACTGTCGGAGGTTCAGTACTGAGGGAGAGCTGCACTGTTGAAGGGTCAGTACTGAGGGAGCGCCGCACTGTCAGAGGGTTTCTACTGTGGGAGTTCTGCACTTTCAGAGGCTTAGTACTGAGGGAGTGCCACACTGTCGGAGGGTCAGTACTGATGGAGTGCTGCACTGTCGGAGGATCAGTACTGATGGATTGCCGCACTGTCGGAGGGTCAGTACTGTGGGAGTGCCGCTCTGTTGGAGTGTCTGTGCTGAGGGAGGGCCGCACTGTTGGAAGGTCAGTACTGAGGGAGTACCACTCTGTCGGAGGTTCAGGACTGAGGGAGCGCCGCGCTGTAGTAGGGTCACAACTGAGGGAGTGCTGCACTGACGACGGTTAGTAATGAGGGAACCCCGCACAGTCAGAGGGTCAGTACTGAGGGGAGCGCCGCACTGTCGGAGGGTCAGTACAGAGGGGAGTGCCGCACTGTCGGAGGGTCAGTACTGAGGGAGCGCCGCACTGTCAGAGGGTCAGTACTGAGGGAGCGCCGCACTGTTAGAGGGTCAGTACTGAGGGAGTGCCTCACTGTCAGATGGTCAGTCCTGAGGGGGTGCTGCACATTCGGTGGGTCAGTGCTGAGGGAGTCCCGCACTGTCAGAGGGTCAGTAATGAGGGAGTGCCGCACTGTCAGGTGGTCAGTACTGAGGGAGTGCCGCACTGTCGGAGGGTCAGTACTGAGGGAGCGCCACACTGTCCGAGGGTCAGTACTGAGGGGAGTGCCACACTGTCGGGGGGTCAGTACTGAGGGAGTGCCGCACTGTCGGAGGGTCAGTACTGAGGGAGCGCCGCACTGTCAGAGGGTCAGTACTGAGGGAGCGCCGCACTGTTAGAGGGTCAGTACTGAGGGAGTGCCTCACTGTCAGATGGTCAGTCCTGAGGGGGTGCTGCACATTCGGTGGGTCAGAGCTGAGGGAGTCCCGCACTGTCAGAGGGTCAGTAATGAGGGAGTGCCGCACTGTCAGGTGGGTCGGTACTGAGGGAGTGCCGCACTGTCGGAGGGTCAGTACTGAGGGAGCGCCACACTGTCCGAGGGTCAGTACTGAGGGAGTGCCACACTGTCGGGGGGGTCAGTACTGAGGGGAGTGCCACACTGTCGGGGGGTCAGTACTGAGGGAGTGCCGCACTGTCAGAGGGTTGGGACTGAGGGAGTGCCACCCTATCGAAGGGTCAGTACTGAGAGAGTGCCACACTGTCGGGGGGTCAGTACTGAGGGAGCGCCGCGCTGTCAGAGGGTTGGAACAGAGGGAGTGCCACACTGTTGGAGTGTCAGAACTGAGGGAGTGCTGCACTGTCGGAGGGTCAGTACTGAGGGAGTGATGCACTGTCAGAGGGTCAGTACTGAGGGGAGCGCCGCACGGTCGGAGGGTCAGTACTGAGGGAGTGACGCACTGTCGGAGGGTCAGTACTGAGGGAGTGCCGCTCTGTTGGAGTATCTGTGCTGAGGGAGGGCCGCACTGTTGGAAGGTCAGTACTGAGGGAGTGCCGCTCTGTCGGAGGTTCAGGACTGAGGGAGCGCCGCGCTGTAGTAGGGTCACTACTGAGGGAGTGCTGCACTGACGACGGTTAGTAATGAGGGAATCCCGCACAGTCAGAGGGTCAGTACTGAGGGAGCGCCGCACTGTCGGAGGGTCAGTACTGAGGGAGCGCCGCACTGTCAGAGGGTCAGTACTGAGGGAGCGCCGCACTGTTAGAGGGTCAGTACTGAGGGAGCGCCACACTGTCGGAGGGTCAGTACTGAGGGAGCGCCGCACTGTCGGACGGTCAGTACTGAGGGAGCGCTGCACTGTCGGAGGGTCAGGACTGAGGGAGTGTCACACTGTCGGAGTGTCAGCACTGAGGGAGCAGCACAGTGTTGGAGGGTCAGTACTGAGGGAATGCCGCAATGTCGGAGGGTCAGGACTGAGGGAGTGTCACACTGTCGGAGTGTCAGTACTGAGGGAGTGCTGCTCTGTCGGAGGGTCAGTACTGAGTGAGTGCTGCACTGTCGGAGGGTCAGTACTGAGGGAGTGCCGAACTGTCAGAAAGTCAATATTGAGGGAGGTCCACACTGTTGAACGCTCAGTACCGAGGGAGTGCCGCACTGTCAGACGGTCAGTACTGTGGGAGTGCCGCATTGTCGGAGGGTCGGAACTGAGGGAGCACTGCACTGTCGGAGTGTCAGTACTGAGGGAGTTCCGCACTGTCAGTAGGTTAGGTACTGAGGGAGCACCACAATGTCGGATGGTCAGAACTGAGGGAGTGCCGCATTGTCAGAGGGTCAGTACTGAGTGAGTGCTGCACTGTCGGAGGGTCAGTACTGAGGGGAGTGCTGCACTGTCGGAGGGTCAGTACTGAGTGAGTGCTGCACTGTCGGAGGGTCAGTACTGAAAGAGTGCCACACTGTCAGAAAGTCAGTACTGAGGGTGGTCCACACTGTTGAACGGTCAGTATTGAGGGAGTGCCATACTGTCAGAGGGTCAGTACTGAGGGAGTGCCGCACTGTCAGTGGGTTAGTACTGAGGAAGCGCCACACTGTTGAAGTGTCAGTACTGAGGGAGTGCCGCACTGTCGGAGGGTCAGTACTGAGGGAGTGCCGCACTGTCGGAGGGTCAGTACTGAGGGAGCGCCGCACTGTCGGAGGGTCAGTACTGAGGGAGAGCTGCACTGTTGAAGGGTCAGTACTGAGGGAGAGCTGCACTGTTGAAGGGTCAGTACTGAGGAGCGCCGCACTGTCAGAGGGTTTCTACTGTGGGAGTTCTGCACTTTCAGAGGCTTAGTACTGAGGGAGTGCCACACTGTCGGAGGATCAGTACTGATGGATTGCCGCACTGTCGGAGGGTCAGTACTGTGGGAGTGCCGCTCTGTTGGAGTGTCTGTGCTGAGGGAGGGCCGCACTGTTGGAAGGTCAGTACTGAGGGGGAGTACCACTCTGTCGGAGGTTCAGGACTGAGGGAGCGCCGCGCTGTAGTAGGGTCACAACTGAGGGAGTGCTGCACTGACGACGGTTAGTAATGAGGGAACCCCGCACAGTCAGAGGGTCAGTACTGAGGGAGTGCCGCTCTGTCGGAGGGTCAGTACAGAGGGAGTGCCGCACTGTCGGAGGGTCAGTACTGAGGGAGTACCACTCTGTCGGAGGTTCAGGACTGAGGGAGCGCCGCGCTGTAGTAGGGTCACAACTGAGGGAGTGCTGCACTGACGACGGTTAGTAATGAGGGAACCCCGCACAGTCAGAGGGTCAGTACTGAGGGAGCGCCGCACTGTCGGAGGGTCAGTACAGAGGGAGTGCCGCACTGTCGGAGGGTCAGTACTGAGGGAGCGCCGCACTGTCAGAGGGTCAGTACTGAGGGAGCGCCGCACTGTTAGAGGGTCAGTACTGAGGGAGTGCCTCACTGTCAGATGGTCAGTCCTGAGGGGGTGCTGCACATTCGGTGGGTCAGTGCTGAGGGAGTCCCGCACTGTCAGAGGGTCAGTAATGAGGGAGTGCCGCACTGTCAGGTGGTCAGTACTGAGGGAGTGCCGCACTGTCGGAGGGTCAGTACTGAGGGAGCGCCACACTGTCCGAGGGTCAGTACTGAGGGAGTGCCACACTGTCGGGGGGTCAGTACTGAGGGAGTGCCGCACTGTCAGAGGGTTGGGACTGAGGGAGTGCCACCCTATCGAAGGGTCAGTACTGAGAGAGTGCCACACTGTCGGGGGGGTCAGTACTGAGGGGAGCGCCGCGCTGTCAGAGGGTCGGAACAGAGGGAGTGCCACACTGTTGGGAGTGTCAGTACTGAGGGAGTGCTGCACTGTCGGGACGGTCAGTGCTAAGGGAGTGATGCACTGTAAGAGGGTCAGTACTGAGGGAGCGCCGCACGGTCGGAGGGTCAGTACTGAGGGAGTGACGCACTGTCGGAGGGTCAGTACTGAGGGAGTGCCGCTCTGTTGGAGTATCTGTGCTGAGGGAGGGCCGCACTGTTGAAAGGTCAGTACTGAGGGAGTGCCGCTCTGTCGGAGGTTCAGGACTGAGGGAGCGCCGCACTGTAGTAGGGTCACTACTGAGGGAGTGCTGCACTGACGACGGTTAGTAATGAGGGAACCCCGCACAGTCAGAGGGTCAGTACTGAGGGAGCGCCGCACTGTCGGAGGGTCAGTACTGAGGGAGCGCCGCACTGTCAGAGGGTCAGTACTGAGGGAGCGCCGCACTGTTAGAGGGTCAGTACTGAGGGAGCGCCACACTGTCGGAGGGTCAGTACTGAGGGAGCGCCGCACTGTCGGAGGGTCAGTACTGAGGGAGCGCCGCACTGTCGGAGGGTCAGTACTGAGGGAGTGCTGCACTGTCGGAGGGTCAGTACTGAGGGAGCACCGCACTGTCGGAGGGTCAGTACTGAGAGAGTGCCGCACTGTCGGAGGGTCAGTAAAGAGGGAGTGCAGCACTGTCGGAGGGTCAGTACTGAGGGAGTGCTGCACTGTTGGAGGGTCAGTACTGAGGGAGAACCGCGATGTCGGAGGGTCAGTACTGAGGGAGAACCGCACTGTCGGAGGGTCAGTACTGAGGGGAGCACCACAATGTCGGAGGGTCAGTACTGAGGGAGCACCGCACTGTCGGAGGGTCAGTACTGAGGGAGCGCCGCACTGTTGGAGGGTCAGTACTGAGGGAGAACCGCGATGTCGGAGGGTCAGTACTGAGGGAGTGTCGCACTGTCGGAGGGTCAGTACTGAGGGAGAACTGCACTGTCGGAGGGTCAGTACTGAGGGAGTGCAGCACTGTCGGAGGTTCAGTACTGAGGGAGAGCTGCACTGTTGAAGGGTCAGTACTGAGGGAGCGCCGCACTGTCAGTGGGTTTCTACTGTGGGAGTTCTGCACTTTCAGAGGCTTAGTACTGAGGGAGTGCCACACTGTCGGAGGGTCAGTACTGATGGAGTGCCGCACTGTCGGAGGGTCAGTACTGAGGGAGTGCCGCACTGTCGGAGGGTCAGTACTGAGGGAGTGCCGCACTGTCGGAGGGTCAGTACTGAGGGAGCGCCGCACTGTCGGAGGGTCAGTACTGAGGGAGAACTGCACTGTCGGAGGGTCAGTACTGAGGGAGTGCAGCACTGTCGGAGGTTCAGTACTGAGGGAGAGCTGCACTGTTGAAGGGTCAGTACTGAGGGAGTGCTTCACTGTCGGAGGATCAGTACTGATGGATTGCCGCACGGTCAGAGGGTCAGTACTGTGGGAGTGCCGCTCTGTTGGAGTGCCTGTGCTGAGGGAGGGCCGCACTGTTGGAAGGTCAGTACTGAGGGAGTACCACTCTGTCGGAGGTTCAGGACTGAGGGAGCGCCGCGCTGTAGTAGGGTCAGTACTGAGGGAGTGCTGCACTGACGACGGTTAGTAATGAGGGGAACCCCGCACAGTCAGAGGGTCAGTACTGAGGGAGCGCCGCACTGTCGGAGGGTCAGTACTGAGGGAGTGCCGCACTGTCGGAGGGTCAGAACTGAGGGAGCGCCGCACTGTCAGAGGGTCAGTACTGAGGGAGTGCCTCACTGTCAGATGGTCAGTCCTGAGGGGCTGCTGCACATTCGGTGGGTCAGAGCTGAGGGAGTCCCGCACTGTCAGAGGGTCAGTAATGAGGGAGTGCCGCACTGTCAGGTGGTCGGTACTGAGGGAGTGCCGCACTGTCGGAGGGTCAGTACTGAGGGAGCGCCACACTGTCCGAGGGTCAGTACTGAGAGAGTGCCACACTGTCGGGGGGTCAGTACTGAGGGAGTGCCGCACTGTCAGAGGGTTGGGACTGAGGGAGTGCCACCCTATCGAAGGGTCAGTACTGAGAGAGTGCCACACTGTCGGGGGGTCAGTACTGAGGGAGCGCCGCGCTGTCAGAGGGTTGGAACAGAGGGAGTGCCACACTGTTGGAGTGTCAGTACTGAGGGAGTGCTGCACTGTCGGAGGGTCAGTGCTAAGGGAGTGATGCACTGTCAGAGGGTCAGTACTGAGGGAGCGCCGCACGGTCGGAGGGTCAGTACTGAGGGAGTGCCGCTCTGTTGGAGTATCTGTGCTGAGGGAGGGCCGCACTGTTGGAAGGTCAGTACTGAGGGAGTGCCGCTCTGTCGGAGGTTCAGGACTGAGGGAGCGCCGCGCTGTAGTAGGGTCACTACTGAGGGAGTGCTGCACTGACGACGGTTAGTAATGAGGGAACCCCGCACAGTCAGAGGGTCAGTACTGAGGGAGCGCCGCACTGTCGGAGGGTCAGTACTGAGGGAGCGCCGCACTGTCAGAGGGTCAGTACTGAGGGAGCGCCACACTGTCGGAGGATCAGTACTGAGGGAACGCCGCACTGTCGGAGGGTCAGTACTGAGGGAGCGCCGCACTGTCGGAGGGTCATTACTGAGGGAGTGCCGCACTGTCGGAGGGTCAGTACTGAGGGAGTGCTGCACTGTTGGAGGGTCAGTACTGATGGAGAACCGCGATGTCGGGAGGGTCAGTACTGAGGGGAGAACCGCACTGTCGGAGGGTCAGTACTGAGGGAGCACCACAATGTCGGAGGGTCAGTACTGAGGGAGCACCGCACTGTCGGAGGGTCAGTACTGAGGGAGCGCCGCACTGTCGGAGGGTCAGTACTGAGGGAGCACCGCGCTGTCTGATAGTCAGCACTGAGGGAGCACCGCACTGTCAGAGGGTCAGTACTGAGGGATTGCCGCACTGTCAGAGGGTCAGTACTGAGGGAGTGCCTCACTGTCGGAGATTCAGTACTGAGGGAGTGCCGCACAGTCGGAGGGTCAGTACTGAGGGAGTGCCGCACTGTCGGAGGGTCTGTACTGAGGGAGTGCCCCACTGTCGGAGGGTCAGTACTGAGAGACAGCCGCGATGTCGGTGGATCAGTACTAAGGGAGCGCCGCGCTGTTGGAGGGTCAGTACTGAGGGATTGCCGCAATGTCAGAGGGTCAGTACTGAGGGAACGCCGTACTGTTGTAGGGTCAGTACTGAGGGAGTGCCACACTGTCGGAGGGTCAGTACTGAGGGAGAGCTGCACTGTCGGAGGGTCACTACTGAGGGAGTGCTGCACTGTCGGAGGGTCAGTCCTGAGGGAGCACCGCACTGTCGGACGGTCAGTACTGAGGGAGCGCCACACTGTCTGATGGTCAGTACTGAGGGAACGCCGCACTGTCGGAGGGTCAGTATTGTGGGAGCGCCGCACTGTTGAAGGGTCAGGACTGAGGGAGCGCCGCACTGTTGAAGGGTCAGTACTGAGGGAGTGCCAACCTGTTGGAGGGTCAGTACTGAGAGAGAGCCGCGCTTTCGGGGGGTCAGTACTAAGGGTGTGCTGCACTGTCAGAGTGTCAGTACTGATGGAATGCCGTACTGTTGAAGGGTCAGTATTGAGGGAGTGCCGCACTGTCGGAGGGTCAGCACTGAGGGAGCAGCACAGTGTTGGAGGGTCAGTACTGAGGGAGCGCCGCACTGTCGGAGGGTCATTACTGAGGGAGTGTCGCACTGTCGGAGTGTCAGCACTGAGGGAGTGTCGCACTGTCGGAGGGTCAGTACTGAGGGAGTGTCGCACTGTCGGAGGGTCAGTACTGAGGGAGTGTCGCACTGTCGGAGTGTCAGCACTGAGGGAATGCCGCACTGTCGGAGGGTCAGTACTGAGGGAGTGCCGCACTGTCGGAGGGTCAGTACTGAGGGAGTGCCGCACTGTCGGAGGGTCAGTACTGAGGGAGTGCCGCACTGTCGGAGGGTCAGGACTGAGGGAGTGTCACACTGTCGGAGTGTCAGCACTGAGGGAGCAGGACAGTGTTGGAGGGTCAGTACTGAGGGAATGCCGCACTGTCGGAGGGTCAGTACTGAGGGAGTGCCGCACTGTCGGAGGGTCAGTACTGAGGGAGTGCCGCACTGTCGGAGGGTCAGTACTGAGGGAGCACTGCGCTGTCTGATGGTCAGCACAGAGGGAGCACCGCGTTGTCAGGGGGTCAGTACTGAAGGAGTGCCAGAATTTCGGAGGTTCAGTACTGAGGGAGTGCCACACTGTCGGAGGGTCAGTCTGAGGGATATCCGCACTGTCAGAGGGTCAGTATTGAGGGAGTGCTGCACTATCGGAGGGTCAGTACTGAGGGAGTGCCACACTGTCGGAGGTTCAGTACTGAGGGAGTGCCGCACTGTCAGGGGGTCATGACTGAGGGAGTGGCACAATGTCAGGGGGTCGGTACTCAGGGAGCGCCACACTTTCGGAGGTTCTGTACTGAGGGAGTGTCGCACTGTCGGAGATTCAGTACTGAGGGAGTGCCGCACTGTCGGAGGGTCAGTACTGAGGGAGTTCCGCACTGTCAGAGGGTCAGTACTGAGGGAGCGCCGCACTGTTAGAGGGTCAGTACTGAGGGAGTGCCTCACTGTCAGATGGTCAGTCCTGAGGGGGTGCTGCACATTCGGTGGGTCAGTACTGAGGCAGTGCCGCACTGTCAGAGGGTCAGTAATGAGGGAGTGCCGCACTGTCAGGTGGTCGGTACTGAGGGAGTGCCGCACTGTCGGAGGGTCAGTACTGAGGAAGTGCTGCACTGTTGGAGGGTCAGTACTGAGGGAGCACCGCGATGTCGGAGGGTCAGTACTGAGGGAGTGCCGCACTGTCAGAGGGTCAGTACTGAGGGAGCGCCGCACTGTCCGAGAGTCAGTACTGAGGGAGTGCCTCACTGTCAGAGGGTTGGGACTGAGGGAGTGCCACCCTATCGAAGGGTCAGTACTGAGAGAGTGCCACACTGTGGGGGGGTCAGGGCTAAGGGAGTGATGCACTGTCAGAGGGTCAGTACTGAGGGAGTGACGCACTGTCGGAGGGTCAGTACTGAGGGAGTGCCGCTCTGTTGGAGTGTCTGTGCTGAGGGAGGGCCGCACTGTTGGAAGGTCAGTACTGAGGGAGTGCCGCTCTGTCGGAGGTTCAGGACTGAGGGAGCGCCGCGCTGTAGTAGGGTCACTACTGAGGGAGTGCTGCACTGACGACGGTTAGTAATGAGGGAGCCCCGCACAGTCAGAGGGTCAGTACTGAGGGAGCGCCGCACTGTCGGAGTGTCAGTACTGAGGGAGCGCCGCACTGTCAGAGGGTCAGTACTGAGGGAGCGCCGCACTGTTAGAGGGTCAGTACTGAGGGAGCGCCACACTGTCGGAGGGTCAGTACTGAGGGAGCGCCGCACTGTCGGAGGGTCAGTACTGAGGGAGTGCCAACCTGTTGGAGGGTCAGTACTGAGGGAGTGCCAACCTGTTGGAGGGTCAGTACTGAGAGAGAGCCGCGCTGTCGGGGGGTCAGTACTAAGGGTGTGCTGCACTGTCAGAGTGTCAGTACTGATGGAATGCCGTACTGTTGAAGGGTCAGTACTGAGGGAATGCCGCACTGTCGGAGGGTCAGTACTGAGGGAGTGCTGCACTGTCGGAGTGTCAGCACTGAGGGAGCAGCACAGTGTTGGAGGGTCAGTACTGAGGGAGCGCCGCACTGTCGGAGGGTCATTACTGAGGGAGTGTCGCACTGTCGGAGTGTCAGCACTGAGGGAGTGTCGCACTGTCGGAGGGTCAGTACTGAGGGAGTGTCGCACTGTCGGAGGGTCAGTACTGAGGGAGTGTCGCACTGTCGGAGTGTCAGCACTGAGGGAGTGCCGCACTGTCGGAGGGTCAGTACTGAGGGAGTGCCGCACTGTCGGAGGGTCAGTACTGAGGGAGTGCCGCACTGTCGGAGGGTCAGGACTGAGGGAGTGTCACACTGTCGGAGTGTCAGCACTGAGGGAGCAGCACAGTGTTGGAGGGTCAGTACTGAGGGAATGCCGCACTGTCGGAGGGTCAGTACTGAGGGAGTGCCGCACTGTTGGAGGGTCAGTACTGAGGGAGAACCGCGATGTCGGAGGGTCAGTACTGAGGGAGAACCGCACTGTCGGAGGGTCAGTACTGAGGGAGCACCACAATGTCGGAGGGTCAGTACTGAGGGAGCACCGCACTGTCGGAGGGTCAGTACTGAGGGAGCGCCGCACTGTTGGAGGGTCAGTACTGAGGGAGAACCGCGATGTCGGAGGGTCAGTACTGAGGGAGTGTCGCACTGTCGGAGTGTCAGCACTGAGGGAGTGCCGCACTGTCGGAGGGTCAGTACTGAGGGAGTGCCGCACTGTCGGAGGGTCAGTACTGAGGGAGTGCCGCACTGTCGGAGGGTCAGTACTGAGGGAGTGCCGCACTGTCGGAGGGTCAGTACTGAGGGAGAACTGCACTGTCGGAGGGTCAGTACTGAGGGAGTGCAGCACTGTCGGAGGTTCAGTACTGAGGGAGAGCTGCACTGTCGGAGGGTCAGTACTGAGGGAGAGCTGCACTGTTGAAGGGTCAGTACTGAGGGAGCGCCGCAATGTCGGAGGGTCAGTACTGATGGAGTGCTGCACTGTCGGAGGATCAGTACTGATGGATTGCCGCACGGTCGGAGGGTCAGTACTGTGGGAGTGCCGCTCTGTTGGAGTGTCTGTGCTGAGGGAGGGCCGCACTGTTGGAAGGTCAGTACTGAGGGAGTACCACTCTGTCGGAGGTTCAGGACTGAGGGAGCGCCGCGCTGTAGTAGGGTCACTACTGAGGGAGTGCTGCACTGACGACGGTTAGTAATGAGGGAACCCCGCACAGTCAGAGGGTCAGTACTGAGGGAGCGCCGCACTGTCGGAGGGTCAGTACTGAGGGAGCGCCGCACTGTCAGAGTGTCAGTACTGAGGGAGCGCTGCACTGTTAGAGGGTCAGTACTGAGGGAGAGCCTCACTGTCAGATGGTCAGTCCTGAGGGGCTGCTGCACATTCGGTGGGTCAGAGCTGAGGGAGTCCCGCACTGTCAGAGGGTCAGTAATGAGGGAGTGCCGCACTGTCAGGTGGTCGGTACTGAGGGAGTGCCGCACTGTCAGAGGGTCAGTACTGAGGGAGCGCCACACTGTCCGAGGGTCAGTACTGAGAGAGTGCCACACTGTCGGGGGGTCAGTACTGAGGGAGTGCCGCACTGTCAGAGGGTTGGGACTGAGGGAGTGCCACCCTAACGAAGGGTCAGTACTGAGAGAGTGCCACACTGTCGGGGGGTCAGTACTGAGGGAGCGCCGCGCTGTCAGAGGGTCGGAACAGAGGGAGTGCCACACTGTTGCAGTGTCAGTACTGAGGGAGTGCTGCACTGTCGGAGGGTCAGTGCTAAGGGAGTGATGCACTGTCAGAGGGTCAGTACTGAGGGAGCGCCGCACGGTCGGAGGGTCAGTACTGAGGGAGTGACGCACTGTCGGAGGGTCAGTACTGAGGGAGTGCCGCTCTGTTGGAGTATCTGTGCTGAGGGAGGGCCGCACTGTTGGCAGGTCAGTACTGAGGGAGTGCCGCTCTGTCGGAGGTTCAGGACTGAGGGAGCACCGCGCTGTAGTAGGGTCACTACTGAGGGAGTGCTGCACTGACGACGGTTAGTAATGAGGGAACCCCGCACAGTCAGAGGGTCAGTACTGAGGGAGCGCCGCACTGTCGGAGGGTCAGTACTGAGGGAGCGCCGCACTGTCAGAGGGTCAGTACTGAGGGAGCGCCGCACTGTTAGAGGGTCAGTACTGAGGGAGCGCCACACTGTCGGAGGGTCAGTACTGAGGGAGCGCCGCACTGTCGGAGGGTCAGTACTGAGGGAGCGCCGCACTGTCGGAGGGTCATTACTGAGGGAGTGCCGCACTGTCGGAGGGTCAGTACTGAGGGAGTGCTGCACTGTTGGAGGGTCAGTACTGAGGGAGAACCGCGATGTCGGAGGGTCAGTACTGAGGCCGAACCGCACTGTCGGAGGGTCAGTACTGAGGGAGCACCACAATGTCGGAGGGTCAGTACTGAGGGAGCACCGCACTGTCGGAGGGTCAGTACTGAGGGAGCGCCGCACTGTCGGAGGGTCAGTACTGAGGGAGCACCGCGCTGTCTGATAGTCAGCACTGAGGGAGCACCGCACTGTCAGAGGGTCAGTACTGAGGGATTGCCGCACTGTCAGAGGGTCAGTACTGAGGGAGTGCCTCACTGTCGGAGATTCAGTACTGAGGGAGTGCCGCACAGTCGGAGGGTCAGTACTGAGGGAGTGCCGCACTGTCGGAGGGTCTGTACTGAGGGAGTGCCCCACTGTCGGAGGGTCAGTACTGAGAGACAGCCGCGATGTCGGTGGATCAGTACTAAGGGAGCGCCGC
This sequence comes from Isurus oxyrinchus, assembly GCA_026770705.1. Classification (NCBI taxonomy): domain Eukaryota; kingdom Metazoa; phylum Chordata; class Chondrichthyes; order Lamniformes; family Lamnidae; genus Isurus; species Isurus oxyrinchus. Next base: position 25,970 of record JANJGN010003926.1, on the reverse strand, counting down.
GCTGTTGGAGGGTCAGTACTGAGGGATTGCCGCAATGTCAGAGGGTCAGTACTGAGGGAACGCCGTACTGTTGTAGGGTCAGTACTGAGGGAGTGCCACACTGTCGGAGGGTCAGTACTGAGGGAGAGCTGCACTGTCGGAGGGTCACTACTGAGGGAGTGCTGCACTGTCGGAGGGTCAGTCCTGAGGGAGCACCGCACTGTCGGAGGGTCAGTACTGAGGGAGCGCCACACTGTCTGATGGTCAGTACTGAGGGAACGCCGCACTGTCGGAGGGTCAGTATTGTGGGAGCGCCGCACTGTTGAAGGGTCAGGACTGAGGGAGCGCCGCACTGTTGAAGGGTCAGTACTGAGGGAGTGCCAACCTGTTGGAGGGTCAGTACTGAGAGAGAGCCGCGCTTTCGGGGGGTCAGTACTAAGGGTGTGCTGCACTGTCAGAGTGTCAGTACTGATGGAATGCCGTACTGTTGAAGGGTCAGTATTGAGGGAGTGCCGCACTGTCGGAGGGTCAGTACTGAGGGAGTGCTGCACTGTCGGAGTGTCAGCACTGAGGGAGCAGCACAGTGTTGGAGGGTCAGTACTGAGGGAGCGCCGCACTGTCGGAGGGTCATTACTGAGGGAGTGTCGCACTGTCGGAGTGTCAGCACTGAGGGAGTGTCGCACTGTCGGAGGGTCAGTACTGAGGGAGTGTCGCACTGTCGGAGGGTCAGTACTGAGGGAGTGTCGCACTGTCGGAGTGTCAGCACTGAGGGAGTGCCGCACTGTCGGAGGGTCAGTACTGAGGGAGTGCCGCACTGTCGGAGGGTCAGTACTGAGGGAGTGCCGCACTGTCGGAGGGTCAGGACTGAGGGAGTGTCACACTGTCGGAGTGTCAGCACTGAGGGAGCAGCACAGTGTTGGAGGGTCAGTACTGAGGGAATGCCGCACTGTCGGAGGGTCAGTACTGAGGGAGTGCCGCACTGTCGGAGGGTCAGTACTGAGGGAGTGCCGCACTGTCGGAGGGTCAGTACTGAGGGAGCACTGCGCTGTCTGATGGTCAGCACAGAGGGAGCACCGCGTTGTCAGGGGGTCAGTACTGAAGGAGTGCCAGAATTTCGGAGGTTCAGTACTGAGGGAGTGCCACACTGTCGGAGGGTCAGTCTGAGGGATATCCGCACTGTCAGAGGGTCAGTATTGAGGGAGTGCTGCACTATCGGAGGGTCAGTACTGAGGGAGTGCACACTGTTGGAGGTTTAGTTCTGAGGGAGTGCCACACTGTCGGAGGTTCAGTACTGAGGGAGTGCCGCACTGTCAGGGGGTCAGTACTGAGGGAGTGGCACAATGTCAGGGGGTCGGTATTCAGGGAGCGCCACACTTTCGGAGGTTCTGTACTGAGGGAGTGTCGCACTGTCGGAGATTCAGTACTGAGGGAGTGCCGCACTGTCGGAGGGTCAGTACTGAGGGAGCGCCGCACTGTTAGAGGGTCAGTACTGAGGGAGTGCCTCACTGTCAGATGGTCAGTCCTGAGGGGGTGCTGCACATTCGGTGGGTCAGTACTGAGGCAGTGCCGCACTGTCAGAGGGTCAGTAATGAGGGAGTGCCGCACTGTCAGGTGGTCGGTACTGAGGGAGTGCCGCACTGTCGGAGGGTCAGTACTGAGGAAGTGCTGCACTGTTGGAGGGTCAGTACTGAGGGAGCACCGCGATGTCGGAGGGTCAGTACTGAGGGAGTGCCGCACTGTCAGAGTGTCAGTACTGAGGGAGTGCCGCACTGTCCGAGGGTCAGTACTGAGGGAGCGCCACACTGTCCGAGGGTCAGTACTGAGGGAGTGCCGCACTGTCAGAGGGTTGGGACTGAGGGAGTGCCACCCTATCGAAGGGTCAGTACTGAGAGAGTGCCACACTGTCGGGGGGTCAGTACTGAGGGAGCGCCGCGCTGTCAGAGGGTCGGAACAGAGGGAGTGCCACACTGTTGGAGTGTCAGTACTGAGGGAGTGCTGCACTGTCGGAGGGTCAGGGCTAAGGGAGTGATGCACTGTCAGAGGGTCAGTACTGAGGGAGTGACGCACTGTCGGAGGGTCAGTACTGAGGGAGTGCCGCTCTGTTGGAGTGTCTGTGCTGAGGGAGGGCCGCACTGTTGGAAGGTCAGTACTGAGGGAGTGCCGCTCTGTCGGAGGTTCAGGACTGAGGGAGCGCCGCGCTGTAGTAGGGTCACTACTGAGGGAGTGCTGCACTGACGACGGTTAGTAATGAGGGAGCCCCGCACAGTCAGAGGGTCAGTACTGAGGGAGCGCCGCACTGTCGGAGGGTCAGTACTGAGGGAGCGCCGCACTGTCAGAGGGTCAGTATTGAGGGTGCGCCGCACTGTTAGAGGGTCAGTACTGAGGGAGCGCCACACTGTCGGAGGGTCAGTACTGAGGGAGCGCCGCACTGTCGGAGGGTCAGTACTGAGGGAGTGCCAACCTGTTGGAGGGTCAGTACTGAGGGAGTGCCAACCTGTTGGAGGGTCAGTACTGAGAGAGAGCCGCGCTGTCGGGGGGTCAGTACTAAGGGTGTGCTGCACTGTCAGAGTGTCAGTACTGATGGAATGCCGTACTGTTGAAGGGTCAGTACTGAGGGAATGCCGCACTGTCGGAGGGTCAGTACTGAGGGAGCAGCACAGTGTTGGAGGGTCAGTACTGATGGAGCGCCGCACTGTCGGAGGGTCATTACTGAGGGAGTGTCGCACTGTCGGAGGGTCAGTACTGAGGGAGTGTCGCACTGTCGGAGGGTCAGTACTGAGGGAGTGTCGCACTGTCGGAGTGTCAGCACTGAGGGAGTGCCGCACTGTCGGAGGGTCAGTACTGAGGGAGTGCCGCACTGTCGGAGGGTCAGTACTGAGGGAGTGCCGCACTGTCGGAGGGTCAGTACTGAGGGAGTGCCGCACTGTCGGAGGGTCAGGACTGAGGGAGTGTCACACTGTCGGAGTGTCAGCACTGAAGGAGCAGCACAGTGTTGGAGGGTCAGTACTGAGGGAGTGCCGCACTGTCGGAGGGTCAGTACTGAGGGAGTGCCGCACTGTCGGAGGGTCAGTACTGAGGGAGTGCCACACTGTCGGAGGGTCAGTACTGAGGGAGTGCCGCACTGTCGGAGGGTCAGTACTGAGGAAGCACTGCTCTGTCTGATGGTCAGCACAGAGGGAGCACCGCGTTGTCAGGGGGTCAGTACTGAAGGAGTGCCAGAATTTCGGAGGTTCAGTACTGAGGGAGTGCCAACACTGTCGGAGGGTCAGTCTGAGGGATATCCGCACTGTCAGAGGGTCAGTATTGAGGGAGAGCTGCACTATCGGAGGGTCAGTACTGAGGGAGCGCACACTGTTGGAGGTTTAGTACTGAGGGAGTGCCACACTGTCGGAGGTTCAGTACTGAGGGAGTGCCGCACTGTCAGGGGGTCGGTAATTAGGGAGCGCCACACTTTCGGAGGTTCTGTACTGAGGGAGTGCCGCACTGTCGGAGATTCAGTACTGAGGGAGTGCAGCACTGTCGGAGGTTCAGTACTGAGGGAGCGCCACACTGTCGGAGGTTCAGAACTGAGAGAGTGCTGCACTGTCGGAGCGTCAGTACTGAGGGAGTGCCGTACTGTCGGAGGGTCAGTACTGAGGGAGTGCCGTACTGTCGGAGGGTCTGCACTGGGGGAGTTCCGCACTGTTGATGTTCAGTACTGAGGGAGTGCCGCACTGTCAGAGGTTCAGTACTGAGGGAGTGCCGCACTGTCGGAGGGTCAGTACTGAGAGAGTGCCGCACTGTCGGCGAGTCAGTACTGAGGGAGTGCCGCACTGTCGGAGGGTCAGTACTGAGGGAGTGCTGCACTATTGGAGTTTCAGCACTGTGGTAGCAGCACAGTGTTGGAGGGTCAATACTGAGGGAATGCCGCACTGTCGGAGGGTCAGTACTGAGGGAGTGTCGCACTGTCGGAGGGTCAGTACTGAGGGAGCACCGCACTGTCGGAGGGTCAGTACTGAGGGAGCGCTGCATTTTCGGAGGGTCAGTACAGAGGGAGCGCCGCACTGTCGGAGGGTAAGTACTGAGGGAGCACCGCACTGTCGGAGGGACAGTACTGAGGGAATGCCGCACTGTCTGATGGTCAGCACCGAGGGAGCACCGCAATGTCAGAGGGTCAGTACTGAGGGAGCAGCACACTGTCGGAGAGTCAGTACTGAGGGAGCGCCGCACTGTCGGAGAGTCAGTACAAAGGGAGTGCCGCACTGAAGGAGGGTCAGTCCTGAGGGAGCACCGCGCTGTCAGAGGGTCAGTACTGATGGAATGCCGCACTGTTGAAGGGTCATTACTGAGGGAGTGTCGCACTGTCGGAGTGTCAGCACTGAGGGAGAAGCACAGTGTTGGAGGGTCAGTACTGAGGGAATGCCGCACTGTCGGAGGGTCAGTACTGAGGGAGTGCTGCACTGTCGGAGGGTCAGTACTGAGGGAGTGCTGCACTGTCGGAGGGTCAGTACTGAGGGAGTGTCGCACTGTCGGAGTGTCAGCCCTGAGGGAGCAGCACAGTGTTGGAGGGTCAGTACTGAGGGAGTGCTGCACTGTCGGAGTGTCAGTACTGAGGGAGTGCTGCAATGTCGGAGGGTCAGGACTGAGGGAGTGTCACACTGTCGGAGTGTCAGCACTGAGGGAGCAGCACAGTGTTGCAGGGTCAGTACTGAGGGAATGCCGCACTGTCGGAGGGTCAGTACTGAGGGAGTACCGCGCTGTCGGAGGGTCAGTACTGAGGGAGTGCTGCACTGTCGGAGGGTCAGTACTGAGGGAGTGCCGCACTGTCGGAGGGTCAGTACTGAGGGAGTGCCGCACTGTCGGAGGGTCAGCACTGAGGGAGCAGCACAGTGTTGGAGGGTCAGTACTGAGGGAATGCCGCACTGTCGGAGGGTCAGTACTGAGGGAGTGCCGCACTGTCGGAGGGTCAGTACTGAGGGAGTGCCACACTGTCGGAGGGTCAGTACTGAGGGAGCACTGCGCTGTCTGATGGTCAGCACAGAGGGAGCACCGCGTTGTCAGGGGGTCAGTACTGAAGGAGTGCCAGAATTTCGGAGGTTCAGTACTGAGGGAGTGCCACACTGTCGGAGGGTCAGTATGAGGGATATCCGCACTGTCAGAGGGTCAGTATTGAGGGAGTGCTGCACTATCGGAGGGTCAGTACTGAGGGAGCACACACTGTTGGAGGTTTAGTACTGAGGGAGTGCCACACTGTCGGAGGTTCAGTACTGAGGGAGTGCCGCACTGTCAGGGGGTCGGTACTCAGGGAGCGCCACACTTTCGGAGGTTCTGTACTGAGGGAGTGCCGCACTGTCGGAGATTCAGTCCTGAGGGAGCACCGCGCTGTCAGAGGGTCAGTACTGATGGAATGCCGCACTGTTGAAGGGTCATTACTGAGGGAGTGTCGCATTGTCGGAGTGTCAGCACTGAGGGAGAAGCACAGTGTTGGAGGGTCAGTACTGAGGGAATGCCGCACTGTCGGAGGGTCAGTACTGAGGGAGTGCTGCACTGTCGGAGGGTCAGTACTGAGGGAGTGTCGCACTGTCGGAGTGTCAGCACTGAGGGAGCAGCACAGTGTTGGAGGGTCAGTACTGAGGGAATGCTGCACTGTCGGAGTGTCAGTACTGAGGGAGTGCTGCACTGTCGGAGGGTCAGGACTGAGGGAGTGTCACACTGTCGGAGTGTCAGCACTGAGGGAGCAGCACAGTGTTGGGGGGTCAGTACTGAGGGAATGCCGCACTGTCGGAGGATCAGTACTGAGGGAGAACCGCGCTGTCTGATGGTCAGCACTGAGGGAGCACCGCGCTGTCAGAGGGTCAGTCTGAGGGATTGCCGCACTGTCAGAGGGTCAGTATTGAGGGAGTGCCACACTGTCGGAGATTCAGTACTGAGGGAGTGCCGCACAGTCGGAGGGTCAGTACTGAGGGAGTGCCGCACTGTCGGAGGGTCTGTACTGAGAGACAGCCGCGATGTCGGTGGATCAATAATAAGGGAGCGCCGCGCTGTCGGAGGGTCAGTACTGAGGGAGTGCTGCACTGTCGGAGGGTCAGTACTGAGGGAGTGCTGCACTGTCGGATGGTCAGTCCTGAGGGAGCACCACACTGTCGGAGGGTCAGTACTGAGGGAGCACCGCACTGTCGGAGGGTCAGTAGTGAGGGAGAGCCACAATGTCAGGGGATGAATACTGAGAGCGGGCCGCACTGTCTGATGGTCAGTACTGAGGGAACGCCGCACTGTCGGAGGGTCAGTATTGTGGGAGCGCCGCACTGTTGAAGGGGCAGGACTGAGGGAGTGCCGCACTGTTGAAGGGTCAGGTCTGAGGGAGTGCCGCACTGTCGGAGGGTCAGTACTGAGGGAGTGCCGCACTGTCGGAGGGTCAGTACTGAGAGAGCGCCGCACTGTCGGAGGGTCAGTACTGAGGGAGTGCCGCCCTGTCGGAGGGTCAGTACTGAGGGAGTGCCGCACTGTCGGAGGGTCAGTACTGAGGGAGTGCCGCACTGTTGAAGGGTCAGGACTGAGGGAGCGCCGCACTGTCGGAGGGTCAGTACTGAGGGAGTGCCGCCCTGTTGAAGGGTCAGGACTGAGGGAGTGCCGCCCTGTCGGAGGGTCAGTACTGAGGGAGTGCCGCCCTGTCGGAGGGTCAGTGCTGAGTGAGAGCCGCGCTGTCAGAGTGTCAGTACTGATGGAATGCCGCACTGTTGAAGGGTCATTACTGAGGGAGTGTCGCACTGTCGGAGGGTCAGTACTGAGGGAGAAGCACAGTGTTGGAGGGTCAGTACTGAGGGAATGCCGCACTGTCGGAGGGTCAGTACTGAGGGAGTGCTGCACTGTCGGAGGGTCAGTACTGAGGGAGTGTCGCACTGTCGGAGTGTCAGCACTGAGGGAGCAGCACAGTGTTGGAGGGTCAGTACTGAGGGAATGCCGCAATGTCGGAGGGTCAGGACTGAGGGAGTGTCACACTGTCGGAGTGTCAGTACTGAGGGAGTGCTGCTCTGTCGGAGGGTCAGTACTGAGGGAGTGCTGCACTGTCGGAGGGTCAGCACTGAGGGAGCAGCACAGTGTTGGAGGGTCAGTACTGAGGGAATGCCGCACTGTCGGAGGGTCAGTACTGAGGGAATGCCGCACTGTCGGAGGGTCAGTACTGAGGGAGCACTGCGCTGTCTGATGGTCAGCACAGAGGGAGCACCGCGTTGTCAGGGGGTCAGTACTGAAGGAATGCCGGACTGTCGGATGTTCAGTACTGAGGGGTTGCCACACTGTCGGAGGGTCTGTACTGAGGGAGTGCCCCACTGTCGGAGGGTCAGTACTGAGAGAGAGCCGCAATGTCGGAGGATCAGTATTGAGGGAGTGCCCCACTGTCGGAGGGTCAGTACTGAGAGAGAGCCGCAATGTCGGAGGATCAGTACTGAGGGAGCGCCGCGCTGTCGGAGGGTCAGAACTGAGGGAGTGCTGCACTGTCGGAGGGTCAGTACTGAGGGAGTGCAACACTGTCAGGGGGTCAGTACAGAGGGAGTACCACAATGTCAGGGGGTCAGTACTGAGGGAGCGCCGCATTGTTCGAGGGTCGGTACTGAGGGAGTGCCGCACTGTTGGAGGTTCAGTACTGAGGGAGCACCGCACTGTCAGGGGGTCGGTACTGAGGGAGATCCATACTTTCAGAGGTTCAGTACTGAGGGAGTGCCGCACTGTCGGAGGGTCAGTACTGAGGGAGTGCCACACTGTCGGAGGGTCAGTACTGAGGGAGTGCCGTACTGATGGAGGGTCCGCACTGGGGGAGTTCCACAATGTTGATGGTTAGTACTGAGGGAGTGCCGCACTGTCGGAGGGTCAGTACTGAGGGAACGCCGCACTGTCGGAGGGTCAGTCCTGAGGGAGTGCCGCACTGTCGGAGGGTCAGTACTAAGGCAGTGCCGTACTGTCGGAGTGTCAGCACTGAGGGAGCACCACAGTGTCAGAGGGTCAGTATTGTGGGAGCGCCGCACTGTTGAAGGGTCAGGACTGAGGGAGCGCCGCACTGTCGGATGTTCAGTACTGAGGGAGTGCCGCACTGTCGGAGGGTCAGTACTGAGGGAGTGCTGCACTGTCAAAGGGTCAGTACTGAGGGAGCGCCGCATTGTCGGATGTTCAATACGGAGGGAGTGCCGCACTGCTGAAGGGTCAGTACTGAGGGAGCAGGGCACTGTCAGAGGGTCTGTACTGAGGGAGTGCCACACTGTCAGAGGGTCAGTACTGAGGGAACGCTGCACTGTTAGAGGGTCAGTACTGATGGACTGCCGCACTGTCGGAGGTTCAGTACTGAGGGAGTGCCTCACAGTCGCAGGGTCAGTACTGAGGGAGTGCCGCACTGTCGGAGGGTCTGTACTGAGGGAGTGCCCCACTGTTGGAGGGTCAGTACTGAGAGACAGCCGTGATGTCGGTGGATCAGTACCGAGGGAGCGCCGCGCTGTCGGAGGGTCAGTACTGAGGGAGTGCTGCACTGTCAGAGGGTCAGTACTGAGGGAGCACCACACTGTCAGGGGGTCGGTACTGAGGGAGATCCATACTTTCGGAGGTTCAGTACTGAGGGAGTGCCGCACTGTCGGATGTTCAGTACTGAGGGAGTGCCACACTGTCGGAGGGTCAGTACTGAGGGAGTGCCGTACTGATGGAGGGTCCGCACTGGGGGAGTTCCACAATGTTGATGGTTAGTACTGAGGGAGTGCCGCACTGTCGGAGTGTCAGCACTGAGGGAGAAGCACAGTGTTGGAGGGTCAGTACTGAGGGAATGCCGCACTGTCGGAGGGTCAGTACTGAGGGAGTGCCGCACTGTCGGAGGGTCAGTACTGAGGGAGTGCCACACTGTCGGAGGGTCAGTACTGAGGGAGCACCGCACTGTCGGAGGGTCAGTACTGAGGGAGTGCCGCACTGTCGGAGGGTCAGTACTGAGGGAGCACTGCGCTGTCTGATGGTCTGCACAGAGGGAGCACCGCGTTGTCAGGGGGTCAGTACTGAAGGAGTGCCAGAATTTCGGAGGTTCAGTACTGAGGGAGTGCCACACTGTCGGAGGGTCAGTATGAGGGATATCCGCACTGTCAGAGGGTCAGTATTGAGGGAGTGCTGCACTATCGGAGGGTCAGTACTGAGGGAGCACACACTGTTGGAGGTTTAGTACTGAGGGAGTGCCACACTGTCGGAGGTTCAGTACTGAGGGAGTGCCGCACTGTCAGGGGGTCGGTACTCAGGGAGCGCCACACTTTCGGAGGTTCTGTACTGAGGGAGTGCCGCACTGTCGGAGATGCAGTCCTGAGGGAGCACCGCGCTGTCAGAGGGTCAGTACTGAGGAATGCCGCACTGTTGAAGGGTCATTACTGAGGGAGTGTCGCATTGTCGGAGTGTCAGCACTGAGGGAGAAGCACAGTGTTGGAGGGTCAGTACTGAGGGAATGCCGCACTGTCGGAGGGTCAGTACTGAGGGAGTGCTGCACTGTCGGAGGGTCAGTACTGAGGGAGTGTCGCACTGTCGGAGTGTCAGCACTGAGGGAGCAGCACAGTGTTGGAGGGTCAGTACTGAGGGAATGCTGCACTGTCGGAGTGTCAGTACTGAGGGAGTGCTGCACTGTCTGATGGTCAGCACTGAGGGAGCACCGCGCTGTCAGAGAGTCAGTCTGAGGGATTGCCGCACTGTCAGAGGGTCAGTAATGAGGGAGTGCCACATTGTCGGAGATTCAGTACTGAGGGAGTGCCGCACAGTCGGAGGGTCAGTACTGAGGGAGTGCCGCACTGTCGGAGGGTCTGTACTGAGGGAGTGCCCCACTGTCGGAGGGTCAGTAATGAGGGAGTGCCACACTGTCGGAGATTCAGTACTGAGGGAGTGCCGCACAGTCGGAGGGTCAGTACTGAGGGAGTGCCGCACTGTCGGAGGGTCTGTACTGAGAGACAGCCGCGATGTCGGTGGATCAATAATAAGGGAGCGCCGCGCTGTCGGAGGGTCAGTACTGAGGGAGTGCTGCACTGTCGGAAGGTCAGTACTGAGGGAGTGCTGCACTGTCGGAGGGTCAGTCCTGAGGGAGCACCACACTGTCGGAGGGTCAGTACTGAGGGAGCACCGCACTGTCGGAGGGTCAGTAGTGAGGGAGAGCCACAATGTCAGGGGATGAATACTGAGAGCGGGCCGCACTGTCTGATGGTCAGTACTGAGGGAACGCCGCACTGTCGGAGGGTCAGTATTGTGGGAGCGCCGCACTGTTGAAGGGTCAGGACTGAGGGAGTGCCGCACTGTTGAAGGGTCAGGACTGAGGGAGTGCCGCACTGTTGAAGGGTCAGGTCTGAGGGAGTGCCGCACTGTCGAAGGGTCAGTACTGAGGGAGTGCCGCACTGTCGGAGGGTCAGTACTGAGGGAGTGCCGCACTGTCGGAGGGTCAGTACTGAGGGAGTGCCGCCCTGTCGGAGGGTCAGTACTGAGAGAGCGCCGCACTGTCGGAGGGTCAGTACTGAGGGAGTGCCGCACTGTCGGAGGGTCAGTACTGAGGGAGTGCCGCACTGTTGAAGGGTCAGGACTGAGGGAGCGCCGCACTGTCGGAGGGTCAGTACTGAGGGAGTGCCGCACTGTTGAAGGGTCAGGACTGAGGGAGCGCCGCCCTGTCGGAGGGTCAGTACTGAGGGAGTGCCGCCCTGTCGGAGGGTCAGTGCTGAGTGAGAGCCGCGCTGTCGGGGGGTCAGTACTGATGGAATGCTGCACTGTTGAAGGGTCAGTACTGAGGGAGTGCCGCCCTGTCGGAGGGTCAGTACTGAGGGAGTGCTGCACTGTCGGAGGGTCAGTACTGAGGGAGAGCTGCATTGTCGGAGGGTCAGTACTGAGGGAGAGCAGCACTGTCAGAGTGTCAGTACTGATGGAATGCCGCACTGTTGAAGGGTCATTACTGAGGGAGTGTCACACTGTCGGAGGGTCAGTACTGAGGGAGAAGCACAGTGTTGGAGGGTCAGTACTGAGGGAATGCCGCACTGTCGGAGGGTCAGTACTGAGGGAGTGTCGCACTGTCGGAGTGTCAGCACTGAGGGAGCAGCACAGTGTTGGAGGGTCAGTACTGAGGGAATGCCACAATGTCGGAGGGTCAGAACTGAGGGAGTGTCACACTGTCGGAGTGTCAGTACTGAGGGAGTGCTGCTCTGTCGGAGGGTCAGTACTGAGGGAGCAGCGCAATGTCAGAGGGTCAGTACTGAGGGAGCACCGCATTGTTCGAGGGTCGGTACTGAGGGAGTGCCGCACTGTTGGAGGTTCAGTACTGAGGGAGCACCGCACTGTCAGGGGGTCGGTACTGAGGGAGATCCATACTTTCAGAGGTTCAGTACTGAGGGAGTGCCGCACTGTCGGAGGGTCAGTACTGAGGGAGTGCCACACTGTCGGAGGGTCAGTACTGAAGGAGTGCCGTACTGATGGAGGGTCCGCACTGGGGGAGTTCCACAATGTTGATGGTTAGTACTGAGGGAGTGCCGCACTGTCGGAGGGTCAGTACTGAGGGAACGCCGCACTGTCGGAGGGTCAGTCCTGAGGGAGTGCCGCACTGTCGGAGGGTCAGTACTGAGGGAGTGCTGCACTGTCAAAGGGTCAGTACTGAGGGAGCGCCGCATTGTCGGATGTTCAATACGGAGGGAGTGCCGCACTGCCGAAGGGTCAGTACTGAGGGAGCAGGGCACTGTCAGAGGGTCTGTACTGAGGGAGTGCCACACTGTCAGAGGGTCAGTACTGAGGGAACGCTGCACTGTTAGAGGGTCAGTACTGATGGACTGCCGCACTGTCGGAGGTTCAGTACTGAGGGAGTGCCTCACAGTCGCAGGGTCAGTACTGAGGGAGTGCCGCACTGTCGGAGGGTCTGTACTGAGGGAGTGCCCCACTGTTGGAGGGTCAGTACTGAGAGACAGCCGTGATGTCGGTGGATCAGTACCGAGGGAGCGCCGCGCTGTCGGAGGGTCAGTACTGAGGGAGTGCTGCACTGTCAGAGGGTCAGTACTGAGGGAGCACCACACTGTCAGGGGGTCGGTACTGAGGGAGATCCATACTTTCGGAGGTTCAGTACTGAGGGAGTGCCGCACTGTCGGAGGTTCAGTACTGAGGGAGTGCCACACTGTCGGAGGGTCAGTACTGAGGGAGTGCCGTACTGATGGAGGGTCCGCACTGGGGGAGTTCCACAATGTTGATGGTTAGTACTGAGGGAGTGCCGCACTGTCGGAGTGTCAGCACTGAGGGAGCAGCACAGTGTTGGAGGGTCAGTACTGAGGGAATGCCGCACTGTCGGAGGGTCAGTACTGAGGGAGTGCCGCACTGTCGGAGGGTCAGTACTGAGGGAGTGCCACACTGTCGGAGGGTCAGTACTGAGGGAGCACCGCACTGTCGGAGGGTCAGTACTGAGGGAGTGCCGCACTGTCGGAGGGTCAGTACTGAGGGAGCACTGCGCTGTCTGATGGTCTGCACAGAGGGAGCACCGCGTTGTCAGGGGGTCAGTACTGAAGGAGTGCCAGAATTTCGGAGGTTCAGTACTGAGGGAGTGCCACACTGTCGGAGGGTCAGTATGAGGGATATCCGCACTGTCAGAGGGTCAGTATTGAGGGAGTGCTGCACTATCGGAGGGTCAGTACTGAGGGAGCACACACTGTTGGAGGTTTAGTACTGAGGGAGTGCCACACTGTCGGAGGTTCAGTACTGAGGGAGTGCCGCACTGTCAGGGGGTCGGTACTCAGGGAGCGCCACACTTTCGGAGGTTCTGTACTGAGGGAGTGCCGCACTGTCGGAGATGCAGTCCTGAGGGAGCACCGCGCTGTCAGAGGGTCAGTACTGAGGAATGCCGCACTGTTGAAGGGTCATTACTGAGGGAGTGTCGCATTGTCGGAGTGTCAGCACTGAGGGAGAAGCACAGTGTTGGAGGGTCAGTACTGAGGGAATGCCGCACTGTCGGAGGGTCAGTACTGAGGGAGTGCTGCACTGTCGGAGGATCAGTACTGAGGGAGTGTCGCACTGTCGGAGTGTCAGCACTGAGGGAGCAGCACAGTGTTGGAGGGTCAGTACTGAGGGAATGCTGCACTGTCGGAGTGTCAGTACTGAGGGAGTGCTGCACTGTCTGATGGTCAGCACTGAGGGAGCACCGCGCTGTCAGAGAGTCAGTCTGAGGGATTGCCGCACTGTCAGAGGGTCAGTAATGAGGGAGTGCCACACTGTCGGAGATTCAGTACTGAGGGAGTGCCGCACAGTCGGAGGGTCAGTACTGAGGGAGTGCCGCACTGTCGGAGGGTCTGTACTGAGAGACAGCCGCGATGTCGGTGGATCAATAATAAGGGAGCGCCGCGCTGTCGGAGGGTCAGTACTGAGGGAGTGCTGCACTGTCGGAGGGTCAGTACTGAGGGAGTGCTGCACTGTCGGAGGGTCAGTCCTGAGGGAGCACCACACTGTCGGAGGGTCAGTACTGAGGGAGCAACGCACTGTCGGAGGGTCAGTAGTGAGGGAGAGCCACAATGTCAGGGGATGAATACTGAGAGCGGGCCGCACTGTCTGATGGTCAGTACTGAGGGAACGCCGCACTGTCGGAGGGTCAGTATTGTGGGAGCGCCGCACTGTTGAAGGGTCAGGACTGAGGGAGTGCCGCACTGTTGAAGGGTCAGGACTGAGGGAGTGCCGCACTGTTGAAGGGTCAGGTCTGAGGGAGTGCCGCACTGTCGAAGGGTCAGTACTGAGGGAGTGCCGCACTGTCGGAGGGTCAGTACTGAGGGAGTGCCGCACTGTCGGAGGGTCAGTACTGAGGGAGTGCCGCCCTGTCGGAGGGTCAGTACTGAGAGAGCGCCGCACTGTCGGAGGGTCAGTACTGAGGGAGTGCCGCACTGTCGGAGGGTCAGTACTGAGGGAGTGCCGCACTGTTGAAGGGTCAGGACTGAGGGAGCGCCGCACTGTCGGAGGGTCAGTACTGAGGGAGTGCCGCACTGTTGAAGGGTCAGGACTGAGGGAGCGCCGCCCTGTCGGAGGGTCAGTACTGAGGGAGTGCCGCCCTGTCGGAGGGTCAGTGCTGAGTGAGAGCCGCGCTGTCGGGGGGTCAGTACTGATGGAATGCTGCACTGTTGAAGGGTCAGTACTGAGGGAGTGCCGCCCTGTCGGAGGGTCAGTACTGAGGGAGTGCTGCACTGTCGGAGGGTCAGTACTGAGGGAGAGCTGCATTGTCGGAGGGTCAGTACTGAGGGAGAGCAGCACTGTCAGAGTGTCAGTACTGATGGAATGCCGCACTGTTGAAGGGTCATTACTGAGGGAGTGTCACACTGTCGGAGGGTCAGTACTGAGGGAGAAGCACAGTGTTGGAGGGTCAGTACTGAGGGAATGCCGCACTGTCGGAGGGTCAGTACTGAGGGAGTGTCGCACTGTCGGAGTGTCAGCACTGAGGGAGCAGCACAGTGTTGGAGGGTCAGTACTGAGGGAATGCCACAATGTCGGAGGGTCAGAACTGAGGGAGTGTCACACTGTCGGAGTGTCAGTACTGAGGGAGTGCTGCTCTGTCGGAGGGTCAGTACTGAGGGAGCAGCGCAATGTCAGAGGGTCAGTACTGAGGGAGCACCGCATTGTTCGAGGGTCGGTACTGAGGGAGTGCCGCACTGTTGGAGGTTCAGTACTGAGGGAGCACCGCACTGTCAGGGGGTCGGTACTGAGGGAGATCCATACTTTCAGAGGTTCAGTACTGAGGGAGTGCCGCACTGTCGGAGGGTCAGTACTGAGGGAGTGCCACACTGTCGGAGGGTCAGTACTGAAGGAGTGCCGTACTGATGGAGGGTCCGCACTGGGGGAGTTCCACAATGTTGATGGTTAGTACTGAGGGAGTGCCGCACTGTCGGAGGGTCAGTACTGAGGGAACGCCGCACTGTCGGAGGGTCAGTCCTGAGGGAGTGCCGCACTGTCGGAGGGTCAGTACTAAGGCAGTGCCGCACTGTCGGAGTGTCAGCACTGAGGGAGTGTCACACTGTCGGAGGGTCAGTACTGAGGGAGTGCCGTACTGATGGAGGGTCCGCACTGGGGGAGTTCCACAATGTTGATGGTTAGTACTGAGGGAGTGCCGCACTGTCGGAGTGTCAGCACTGAGGGAGAAGCACAGTGTTGGAGGGTCAGTACTGAGGGAATGCCGCACTGTCGGAGGGTCAGTACTGAGGGAGTGCCGCACTGTCGGAGGGTCAGTACTGAGGGAGTGCCACACTGTCGGAGGGTCAGTACTGAGGGAGCACCGCACTGTCGGAGGGTCAGTACTGAGGGAGTGCCGCACTGTCGGAGGGTCAGTACTGAGGGAGCACTGCGCTGTCTGATGGTCTGCACAGAGGGAGCACCGCGTTGTCAGGGGGTCAGTACTGAAGGAGTGCCAGAATTTCGGAGGTTCAGTACTGAGGGAGTGCCACACTGTCGGAGGGTCAGTATGAGGGATATCCGCACTGTCAGAGGGTCAGTATTGAGGGAGTGCTGCACTATCGGAGGGTCAGTACTGAGGGAGCACACACTGTTGGAGGTTTAGTACTGAGGGAGTGCCACACTGTCGGAGGTTCAGTACTGAGGGAGTGCCGCACTGTCAGGGGGTCGGTACTCAGGGAGCGCCACACTTTCGGAGGTTCTGTACTGAGGGAGTGCCGCACTGTCGGAGATGCAGTCCTGAGGGAGCACCGCGCTGTCAGAGGGTCAGTACTGAGGAATGCCGCACTGTTGAAGGGTCATTACTGAGGGAGTGTCGCATTGTCGGAGTGTCAGCACTGAGGGAGAAGCACAGTGTTGGAGGGTCAGTACTGAGGGAATGCCGCACTGTCGGAGGGTCAGTACTGAGGGAGTGCTGCACTGTCGGAGGGTCAGTACTGAGGGAGTGTCGCACTGTCGGAGTGTCAGCACTGAGGGAGCAGCACAGTGTTGGAGGGTCAGTACTGAGGGAATGCTGCACTGTCGGAGTGTCAGTACTGAGGGAGTGCTGCACTGTCTGATGGTCAGCACTGAGGGAGCACCGCGCTGTCAGAGAGTCAGTCTGAGGGATTGCCGCACTGTCAGAGGGTCAGTAATGAGGGAGTGCCACACTGTCGGAGATTCAGTACTGAGGGAGTGCCGCACAGTCGGAGGGTCAGTACTGAGGGAGTGCCGCACTGTCGGAGGGTCTGTACTGAGAGACAGCCGCGATGTCGGTGGATCAATAATAAGGGAGCGCCGCGCTGTCGGAGGGTCAGTACTGAGGGAGTGCTGCACTGTCGGAGGGTCAGTACTGAGGGAGTGCTGCACTGTCGGAGGGTCAGTCCTGAGGGAGCACCACACTGTCGGAGGGTCAGTACTGAGGGAGCACCGCACTGTCGGAGGGTCAGTAGTGAGGGAGAGCCACAATGTCAGGGGATGAATACTGAGAGCGGGCCGCACTGTCTGATGGTCAGTACTGAGGGAACGCCGCACTGTCGGAGGGTCAGTATTGTGGGAGCGCCGCACTGTTGAAGGGTCAGGACTGAGGGAGTGCCGCACTGTTGAAGGGTCAGGACTGAGGGAGTGCCGCACTGTTGAAGGGTCAGGTCTGAGGGAGTGCCGCACTGTCGAAGGGTCAGTACTGAGGGAGTGCCGCACTGTCGGAGGGTCAGTACTGAGGGAGTGCCGCACTGTCGGAGGGTCAGTACTGAGGGAGTGCCGCCCTGTCGGAGGGTCAGTACTGAGAGAGCGCCGCACTGTCGGAGGGTCAGTACTGAGGGAGTGCCGCACTGTCGGAGGGTCAGTACTGAGGGAGTGCCGCACTGTTGAAGGGTCAGGACTGAGGGAGCGCCGCACTGTCGGAGGGTCAGTACTGAGGGAGTGCCGCACTGTTGAAGGGTCAGGACTGAGGGAGCGCCGCCCTGTCGGAGGGTCAGTACTGAGGGAGTGCCGCCCTGTCGGAGGGTCAGTGCTGAGTGAGAGCCGCGCTGTCGGGGGGGTCAGTACTGATGGAATGCTGCACTGTTGAAGGGTCAGTACTGAGGGAGTGCCGCCCTGTCGGAGGGTCAGTAATGAGGGAGTGCTGCACTGTCGGAGGGTCAGTACTGAGGGAGAGCTGCATTGTCGGAGGGTCAGTACTGAGGGAGAGCAGCACTGTCAGAGTGTCAGTACTGATGGAATGCCGCACTGTTGAAGGGTCATTACTGAGGGAGTGTCACACTGTCGGAGGGTCAGTACTGAGGGAGAAGCACAGTGTTGGAGGGTCAGTACTGAGGGAATGCCGCACTGTCGGAGGGTCAGTACTGAGGGAGTGTCGCACTGTCGGAGTGTCAGCACTGAGGGAGCAGCACAGTGTTGGAGGGTCAGTACTGAGGGAATGCCACAATGTCGGAGGGTCAGAACTGAGGGAGTGTCACACTGTCGGAGTGTCAGTACTGAGGGAGTGCTGCTCTGTCGGAGGGTCAGTACTGAGGGAGCAGCGCAATGTCAGAGGGTCAGTACTGAGGGAGCACCGCATTGTTCGAGGGTCGGTACTGAGGGAGTGCCGCACTGTTGGAGGTTCAGTACTGAGGGAGCACCGCACTGTCAGGGGGTCGGTACTGAGGGAGATCCATACTTTCAGAGGTTCAGTACTGAGGGAGTGCCGCACTGTCGGAGGGTCAGTACTGAGGGAGTGCCACACTGTCGGAGGGTCAGTACTGAAGGAGTGCCGTACTGATGGAGGGTCCGCACTGGGGGAGTTCCACAATGTTGATGGTTAGTACTGAGGGAGTGCCGCACTGTCGGAGGGTCAGTACTGAGGGAACGCCGCACTGTCGGAGGGTCAGTCCTGAGGGAGTGCCGCACTGTCGGAGGGTCAGTACTAAGGCAGTGCCGCACTGTCGGAGTGTCAGCACTGAGGGAGCAGCACAGTGTTGGAGGGTCAGTACTGAGGGAATGCCGCACTGTCGGAGGGTCAGTACTGAGGGAATGCCGCACTGTCGGAGGGTCAGTACTGAGGGAGCACTGCGCTGTCTGATGGTCAGCACAGAGGGAGCACCGCGTTGTCAGGGGGTCAGTACTGAAGGAATGCCGGACTGTCGGATGTTCAGTACTGAGGGGTTGCCACACTGTCGGAGGGTCTGTACTGAGGGAGTGCCCCACTGTCGGAGGGTCAGTACTGAGAGAGAGCCGCAATGTCGGAGGATCAGTATTGAGGGAGTGCCCCACTGTCGGAGGGTCAGTACTGAGAGAGAGCCGCAATGTCGGAGGATCAGTACTGAGGGAGCGCCGCGCTGTCGGAGGGTCAGAACTGAGGGAGTGCTGCACTGTCGGAGGGTCAGTACTGAGGGAGTGCAACACTGTCAGGGGGTCAGTACAGAGGGAGTACCACAATGTCAGGGGGTCAGTACTGAGGGAGCGCCGCATTGTTCGAGGGTCGGTACTGAGGGAGTGCCGCACTGTTGGAGGTTCAGTACTGAGGGAGCACCGCACTGTCAGGGGGTCGGTACTGAGGGAGATCCATACTTTCAGAGGTTCAGTACTGAGGGAGTGCCGCACTGTCGGAGGGTCAGTACTGAGGGAGTGCCACACTGTCGGAGGGTCAGTACTGAGGGAGTGCCGTACTGATGGAGGGTCCGCACTGGGGGAGTTCCACAATGTTGATGGTTAGTACTGAGGGAGTGCCGCACTGTCGGAGGGTCAGTACTGAGGGAACGCCGCACTGTCGGAGGGTCAGTCCTGAGGGAGTGCCGCACTGTCGGAGGGTCAGTACTAAGGCAGTGCCGTACTGTCGGAGTGTCAGCACTGAGGGAGCACCACAGTGTCAGAGGGTCAGTATTGTGGGAGCGCCGCACTGTTGAAGGGTCAGGACTGAGGGAGCGCCGCACTGTCGGATGTTCAGTACTGAGGGAGTGCCGCACTGTCGGAGGGTCAGTACTGAGGGAGTGCTGCACTGTCAAAGGGTCAGTACTGAGGGAGCGCCGCATTGTCGGATGTTCAATACGGAGGGAGTGCCGCACTGCTGAAGGGTCAGTACTGAGGGAGCAGGGCACTGTCAGAGGGTCTGTACTGAGGGAGTGCCACACTGTCAGAGGGTCAGTACTGAGGGAACGCTGCACTGTTAGAGGGTCAGTACTGATGGACTGCCGCACTGTCGGAGGTTCAGTACTGAGGGAGTGCCTCACAGTCGCAGGGTCAGTACTGAGGGAGTGCCGCACTGTCGGAGGGTCTGTACTGAGGGAGTGCCCCACTGTTGGAGGGTCAGTACTGAGAGACAGCCGTGATGTCGGTGGATCAGTACCGAGGGAGCGCCGCGCTGTCGGAGGGTCAGTACTGAGGGAGTGCTGCACTGTCAGAGGGTCAGTACTGAGGGAGCACCACACTGTCAGGGGGTCGGTACTGAGGGAGATCCATACTTTCGGAGGTTCAGTACTGAGGGAGTGCCGCACTGTCGGATGTTCAGTACTGAGGGAGTGCCACACTGTCGGAGGGTCAGTACTGAGGGAGTGCCGTACTGATGGAGGGTCCGCACTGGGGGAGTTCCACAATGTTGATGGTTAGTACTGAGGGAGTGCCGCACTGTCGGAGTGTCAGCACTGAGGGAGAAGCACAGTGTTGGAGGGTCAGTACTGAGGGAATGCCGCACTGTCGGAGGGTCAGTACTGAGGGAGTGCCGCACTGTCGGAGGGTCAGTACTGAGGGAGTGCCACACTGTCGGAGGGTCAGTACTGAGGGAGCACCGCACTGTCGGAGGGTCAGTACTGAGGGAGTGCCGCACTGTCGGAGGGTCAGTACTGAGGGAGCACTGCGCTGTCTGATGGTCTGCACAGAGGGAGCACCGCGTTGTCAGGGGGTCAGTACTGAAGGAGTGCCAGAATTTCGGAGGTTCAGTACTGAGGGAGTGCCACACTGTCGGAGGGTCAGTATGAGGGATATCCGCACTGTCAGAGGGTCAGTATTGAGGGAGTGCTGCACTATCGGAGGGTCAGTACTGAGGGAGCACACACTGTTGGAGGTTTAGTACTGAGGGAGTGCCACACTGTCGGAGGTTCAGTACTGAGGGAGTGCCGCACTGTCAGGGGGTCGGTACTCAGGGAGCGCCACACTTTCGGAGGTTCTGTACTGAGGGAGTGCCGCACTGTCGGAGATGCAGTCCTGAGGGAGCACCGCGCTGTCAGAGGGTCAGTACTGAGGAATGCCGCACTGTTGAAGGGTCATTACTGAGGGAGTGTCGCATTGTCGGAGTGTCAGCACTGAGGGAGAAGCACAGTGTTGGAGGGTCAGTACTGAGGGAATGCCGCACTGTCGGAGGGTCAGTACTGAGGGAGTGCTGCACTGTCGGAGGGTCAGTACTGAGGGAGTGTCGCACTGTCGGAGTGTCAGCACTGAGGGAGCAGCACAGTGTTGGAGGGTCAGTACTGAGGGAATGCTGCACTGTCGGAGTGTCAGTACTGAGGGAGTGCTGCACTGTCTGATGGTCAGCACTGAGGGAGCACCGCGCTGTCAGAGAGTCAGTCTGAGGGATTGCCGCACTGTCAGAGGGTCAGTAATGAGGGAGTGCCACATTGTCGGAGATTCAGTACTGAGGGAGTGCCGCACAGTCGGAGGGTCAGTACTGAGGGAGTGCCGCACTGTCGGAGGGTCTGTACTGAGGGAGTGCCCCACTGTCGGAGGGTCAGTAATGAGGGAGTGCCACACTGTCGGAGATTCAGTACTGAGGGAGTGCCGCACAGTCGGAGGGTCAGTACTGAGGGAGTGCCGCACTGTCGGAGGGTCTGTACTGAGAGACAGCCGCGATGTCGGTGGATCAATAATAAGGGAGCGCCGCGCTGTCGGAGGGTCAGTACTGAGGGAGTGCTGCACTGTCGGAAGGTCAGTACTGAGGGAGTGCTGCACTGTCGGAGGGTCAGTCCTGAGGGAGCACCACACTGTCGGAGGGTCAGTACTGAGGGAGCACCGCACTGTCGGAGGGTCAGTAGTGAGGGAGAGCCACAATGTCAGGGGATGAATACTGAGAGCGGGCCGCACTGTCTGATGGTCAGTACTGAGGGAACGCCGCACTGTCGGAGGGTCAGTATTGTGGGAGCGCCGCACTGTTGAAGGGTCAGGACTGAGGGAGTGCCGCACTGTTGAAGGGTCAGGACTGAGGGAGTGCCGCACTGTTGAAGGGTCAGGTCTGAGGGAGTGCCGCACTGTCGAAGGGTCAGTACTGAGGGAGTGCCGCACTGTCGGAGGGTCAGTACTGAGGGAGTGCCGCACTGTCGGAGGGTCAGTACTGAGGGAGTGCCGCCCTGTCGGAGGGTCAGTACTGAGAGAGCGCCGCACTGTCGGAGGGTCAGTACTGAGGGAGTGCCGCACTGTCGGAGGGTCAGTACTGAGGGAGTGCCGCACTGTTGAAGGGTCAGGACTGAGGGAGCGCCGCACTGTCGGAGGGTCAGTACTGAGGGAGTGCCGCACTGTTGAAGGGTCAGGACTGAGGGAGCGCCGCCCTGTCGGAGGGTCAGTACTGAGGGAGTGCCGCCCTGTCGGAGGGTCAGTGCTGAGTGAGAGCCGCGCTGTCGGGGGGTCAGTACTGATGGAATGCTGCACTGTTGAAGGGTCAGTACTGAGGGAGTGCCGCCCTGTCGGAGGGTCAGTACTGAGGGAGTGCTGCACTGTCGGAGGGTCAGTACTGAGGGAGAGCTGCATTGTCGGAGGGTCAGTACTGAGGGAGAGCAGCACTGTCAGAGTGTCAGTACTGATGGAATGCCGCACTGTTGAAGGGTCATTACTGAGGGAGTGTCACACTGTCGGAGGGTCAGTACTGAGGGAGAAGCACAGTGTTGGAGGGTCAGTACTGAGGGAATGCCGCACTGTCGGAGGGTCAGTACTGAGGGAGTGTCGCACTGTCGGAGTGTCAGCACTGAGGGAGCAGCACAGTGTTGGAGGGTCAGTACTGAGGGAATGCCACAATGTCGGAGGGTCAGAACTGAGGGAGTGTCACACTGTCGGAGTGTCAGTACTGAGGGAGTGCTGCTCTGTCGGAGGGTCAGTACTGAGGGAGCAGCGCAATGTCAGAGGGTCAGTACTGAGGGAGCACCGCATTGTTCGAGGGTCGGTACTGAGGGAGTGCCGCACTGTTGGAGGTTCAGTACTGAGGGAGCACCGCACTGTCAGGGGGTCGGTACTGAGGGAGATCCATACTTTCAGAGGTTCAGTACTGAGGGAGTGCCGCACTGTCGGAGGGTCAGTACTGAGGGAGTGCCACACTGTCGGAGGGTCAGTACTGAAGGAGTGCCGTACTGATGGAGGGTCCGCACTGGGGGAGTTCCACAATGTTGATGGTTAGTACTGAGGGAGTGCCGCACTGTCGGAGGGTCAGTACTGAGGGAACGCCGCACTGTCGGAGGGTCAGTCCTGAGGGAGTGCCGCACTGTCGGAGGGGTCAGTACTGAGGGAGTGCTGCACTGTCAAAGGGTCAGTACTGAGGGAGCGCCGCATTGTCGGATGTTCAATACGGAGGGAGTGCCGCACTGCCGAAGGGTCAGTACTGAGGGAGCAGGGCACTGTCAGAGGGTCTGTACTGAGGGAGTGCCACACTGTCAGAGGGTCAGTACTGAGGGAACGCTGCACTGTTAGAGGGTCAGTACTGATGGACTGCCGCACTGTCGGAGGTTCAGTACTGAGGGAGTGCCTCACAGTCGCAGGGTCAGTACTGAGGGAGTGCCGCACTGTCGGAGGGTCTGTACTGAGGGAGTGCCCCACTGTTGGAGGGTCAGTACTGAGAGACAGCCGTGATGTCGGTGGATCAGTACCGAGGGAGCGCCGCGCTGTCGGAGGGTCAGTACTGAGGGAGTGCTGCACTGTCAGAGGGTCAGTACTGAGGGAGCACCACACTGTCAGGGGGTCGGTACTGAGGGAGATCCATACTTTCGGAGGTTCAGTACTGAGGGAGTGCCGCACTGTCGGAGGTTCAGTACTGAGGGAGTGCCACACTGTCGGAGGGTCAGTACTGAGGGAGTGCCGTACTGATGGAGGGTCCGCACTGGGGGAGTTCCACAATGTTGATGGTTAGTACTGAGGGAGTGCCGCACTGTCGGAGTGTCAGCACTGAGGGAGCAGCACAGTGTTGGAGGGTCAGTACTGAGGGAATGCCGCACTGTCGGAGGGTCAGTACTGAGGGAGTGCCGCACTGTCGGAGGGTCAGTACTGAGGGAGTGCCACACTGTCGGAGGGTCAGTACTGAGGGAGCACCGCACTGTCGGAGGGTCAGTACTGAGGGAGTGCCGCACTGTCGGAGGGTCAGTACTGAGGGAGCACTGCGCTGTCTGATGGTCTGCACAGAGGGAGCACCGCGTTGTCAGGGGGTCAGTACTGAAGGAGTGCCAGAATTTCGGAGGTTCAGTACTGAGGGAGTGCCACACTGTCGGAGGGTCAGTATGAGGGATATCCGCACTGTCAGAGGGTCAGTATTGAGGGAGTGCTGCACTATCGGAGGGTCAGTACTGAGGGAGCACACACTGTTGGAGGTTTAGTACTGAGGGAGTGCCACACTGTCGGAGGTTCAGTACTGAGGGAGTGCCGCACTGTCAGGGGGTCGGTACTCAGGGAGCGCCACACTTTCGGAGGTTCTGTACTGAGGGGAGTGCCGCACTGTCGGAGATGCAGTCCTGAGGGAGCACCGCGCTGTCAGAGGGTCAGTACTGAGGAATGCCGCACTGTTGAAGGGTCATTACTGAGGGAGTGTCGCATTGTCGGAGTGTCAGCACTGAGGGAGAAGCACAGTGTTGGAGGGTCAGTACTGAGGGAATGCCGCACTGTCGGAGGGTCAGTACTGAGGGAGTGCTGCACTGTCGGAGGATCAGTACTGAGGGAGTGTCGCACTGTCGGAGTGTCAGCACTGAGGGAGCAGCACAGTGTTGGAGGGTCAGTACTGAGGGAATGCTGCACTGTCGGAGTGTCAGTACTGAGGGAGTGCTGCACTGTCTGATGGTCAGCACTGAGGGAGCACCGCGCTGTCAGAGAGTCAGTCTGAGGGATTGCCGCACTGTCAGAGGGTCAGTAATGAGGGAGTGCCACACTGTCGGAGATTCAGTACTGAGGGAGTGCCGCACAGTCGGAGGGTCAGTACTGAGGGAGTGCCGCACTGTCGGAGGGTCTGTACTGAGAGACAGCCGCGATGTCGGTGGATCAATAATAAGGGGAGCGCTCGCGCTGTCGGAGGGTCAGTACTGAGGGAGTGCTGCACTGTCGGAGGGTCAGTACTGAGGGAGGTGCTGCACTGTCGGAGGGTCAGTCCTGAGGGAGCACCACACTGTCGGAGGGTCAGTACTGAGGGAGCAACGCACTGTCGGAGGGTCAGTAGTGAGGGAGAGCCACAATGTCAGGGGATGAATACTGAGAGCGGGCCGCACTGTCTGATGGTCAGTACTGAGGGAACGCCGCACTGTCGGAGGGTCAGTATTGTGGGAGCGCCGCACTGTTGAAGGGTCAGGACTGAGGGAGTGCCGCACTGTTGAAGGGTCAGGACTGAGGGAGTGCCGCACTGTTGAAGGGTCAGGTCTGAGGGAGTGCCGCACTGTCGAAGGGTCAGTACTGAGGGAGTGCCGCACTGTCGGAGGGTCAGTACTGAGGGGAGTGCCGCACTGTCGGAGGGTCAGTACTGAGGGAGTGCCGCCCTGTCGGAGGGTCAGTACTGAGAGAGCGCCGCACTGTCGGAGGGTCAGTACTGAGGGAGTGCCGCACTGTCGGAGGGTCAGTACTGAGGGAGTGCCGCACTGTTGAAGGGTCAGGACTGAGGGAGCGCCGCACTGTCGGAGGGTCAGTACTGAGGGAGTGCCGCACTGTTGAAGGGTCAGGACTGAGGGAGCGCCGCCCTGTCGGAGGGTCAGTACTGAGGGAGTGCCGCCCTGTCGGAGGGTCAGTGCTGAGTGAGAGCCGCGCTGTCGGGGGGGTCAGTACTGATGGAATGCTGCACTGTTGAAGGGTCAGTACTGAGGGAGTGCCGCCCTGTCGGAGGGTCAGTACTGAGGGAGTGCTGCACTGTCGGAGGGTCAGTACTGAGGGAGAGCTGCATTGTCGGAGGGTCAGTACTGAGGGAGAGCAGCACTGTCAGAGTGTCAGTACTGATGGAATGCCGCACTGTTGAAGGGTCATTACTGAGGGAGTGTCACACTGTCGGAGGGTCAGTACTGAGGGAGAAGCACAGTGTTGGAGGGTCAGTACTGAGGGAATGCCGCACTGTCGGAGGGTCAGTACTGAGGGAGTGTCGCACTGTCGGAGTGTCAGCACTGAGGGAGCAGCACAGTGTTGGAGGGTCAGTACTGAGGGAATGCCACAATGTCGGAGGGTCAGAACTGAGGGAGTGTCACACTGTCGGAGTGTCAGTACTGAGGGAGTGCTGCTCTGTCGGAGGGTCAGTACTGAGGGAGCAGCGCAATGTCAGAGGGTCAGTACTGAGGGAGCACCGCATTGTTCGAGGGTCGGTACTGAGGGAGTGCCGCACTGTTGGAGGTTCAGTACTGAGGGAGCACCGCACTGTCAGGGGGTCGGTACTGAGGGAGATCCATACTTTCAGAGGTTCAGTACTGAGGGAGTGCCGCACTGTCGGAGGGTCAGTACTGAGGGAGTGCCACACTGTCGGAGGGTCAGTACTGAAGGAATGCCGTACTGATGGAGGGTCCGCACTGGGGGAGTTCCACAATGTTGATGGTTAGTACTGAGGGAGTGCCGCACTGTCGGAGGGGTCAGTACTGAGGGAACGCCGCACTGTCGGAGGGTCAGTCCTGAGGGAGTGCCGCACTGTCGGAGGGTCAGTACTAAGGCAGTGCCGCACTGTCGGAGTGTCAGCACTGAGGGAGTGTCACACTGTCGGAGGGTCAGTACTGAGGGAGTGCCGTACTGATGGAGGGTCCGCACTGGGGGAGTTCCACAATGTTGATGGTTAGTACTGAGGGAGTGCCGCACTGTCGGAGTGTCAGCACTGAGGGAGAAGCACAGTGTTGGAGGGTCAGTACTGAGGGAATGCCGCACTGTCGGAGGGTCAGTACTGAGGGAGTGCCGCACTGTCGGAGGGTCAGTACTGAGGGAGTGCC
>JANJGN010003925.1:0-38690 GCA_026770705.1 Isurus oxyrinchus | reverse complement strand
CCTCTGACAGTGCAACGCTCCCTGTGTACTGCCCCTCTGATAGTGCAGCGCTCCCTGTGTACTGCCCTTCTGACAGTGCAGCGAGCCCTGTGTACTGCCCCTCTGACAGTGCAGCGAGCCCTCTGTACTGCCCCTCTGACAGTGCAGCGCTCCCTCTGTACTGCCCCTCTGACAGTGCAGTGCTCCGTCTATACTGCCCCTCCGACAGTGCAGCGTTCCCTCTATAGTGCCCCTCTGACAGTGCAGCACACCATCTGTACTGACCCTCTGACAGTGCAGCACTCCCCCTATACTGCCCCTCCGACTTTGCAGCGTTCCCTGTTTACTGCCCCTCTGACTGTGCAGCGCTTCCTTTATACTGCCCCTCTGACAGTGCAGCGCTCACTCTACACTGCCCCTCTGACAGTGCAGCACTCCCTCTATACTGCCCCTCTGACAGTGCAGCGCTCCTTCTATACTGCCCCTCTGACAGTGCAGCGCTCCCTCTGTACTGCCCCTCTGACAGTGCAGCGCTCCCTCTATACTGCCCCTCTGACAGTGCAGCGCTCCCTCTATACTGTCCCTCTGACAGTGCAGCACTCCCTCTATACTGCCCTCTGACAGTGCAGGCTTCCTTTATACTGCCCCTCTGACAGTGCAGCGCTCGCTCTACACTGCCCCTCTGACTGTGCAGCGCTCCCTCTATACTGCGCCTCTGACAGTGCAGCGCTCCCTCTATACTGCCCCCTCTGAAAGTGCAGCGCTCCCTCTATATTGCCCCCTGTGACAGTGCAGCGCTCCCTCTATACTGCACTTCTGACAGTGCAGCGCTCCCTCTATACTGCCCCTCTGACAGTGCAGCGCTCCCTCTGTACTGCCCCTCTGACACTGCAGCACTCCCTCATGTACTGCCCCTCTGACACTGCAGCACTCCCTCTGTACTGCCCCTCTGACATTGCAGCGCTCCCTCTGACATTGCAGCGCTCCCTCTGTACTGCCCCTCTGACAGTGCAGCGCTCCCTGTGTACTGCCCCTATGACAGTGCAGCGCTCCCTGTGTACTGCCCCTATGACAGTGCAGCGCTCCCTGTGTACTGCCCCGCTGACAGTGCAGCGCTCCCTGTGTACTGCCCCTCTGACAGTGCAGCGCTCCCTCTATACTGCCCCCTCTGACAGTACAGCGCTCCCTCTGTACTGCCCCTCTGACAGTGCAATGCTCCCTCTCTACTGCCACTCTGCAGTGCAGCGCTCCCTCTGTACTGCCCCTCTGACAGTGCAGCGCTCCCTGTGTACTGCCCCTCTGACAGCGCAGCGCTCCCTGTGTACTGCCCCTCTGACATTGCAGCGCTCCCTGTGTACTGACCCTCTACAGTCCAGCGCTCCCTGTGTACTGCCCCGCTGACAGTGCAGCGCTCCCTGTGTACTGCCCCTCTACAGTGCCGCGCTCCCTGTGTACTGCCCCTCTGACAGTGCAACGCTCCCTGTGTACTGCCCCCTCTGATAGTGCAGCGCTCCCTGTGTACTGCCCCTCTGACAGTGCAGCGATCCCTGTGTACTGCCCCTCTGACAGTGGCAGCGCTCCCTCTGTACTGCCCCACTGACAGTGCAGTGCTCCGTCTATACTGCCCTCCGACAGTGCAGCGTTCCCTCTATAGTGCCCCTCTGACAGTGCAGCGCACCCTCTGTACTGCCCCTCTGACAGTGCAGCACTCCCTCTATACTGCCCGTCCGACAGTGCAGCGTTCCAACTATACTGCCCCTCTGACAGTGCAGCACTCCTTTATACTGCCCCTCATATATTGCAGTGCTCCCTCTATACTGTCCCTCTGACAGTGCAGCACTCCCTCCATACTGCCCCTCTGATAGTGCAGCACTCCCTCTGTACTGCCCCTCTGACTGTGCAGCGCTACCTCTAGGACTGCGCCTCTGACAGTGCAGCGATCCCTCTATACTGCCCCTCTGACAGTGCAGCGCTCCCTCTATATTGCCCCTCTGACAGTGCAGCGCTCCCTCTATTCTGCACTTCTGACAGTGCAGCGCTCCCTATACTGCCCCTCTGACACTGCAGCACTCCCTCAGTACTGCCCCTCTGACAGTGCAGCACTCCCTCAGTACTGCCCCTCTGACAGTGCAGCGCTCCCTCTGTACTGCCCCTCTGACAGCGCAGCGCTCCCTGTGTACTGCCCCTCTGACAGTGCAGCGCTCCCTGTGTACTGCCCTTCTGACAGTGCAGCGCTCCCTGTGTACTGCCCTCAGACAGTGCAGCGCTCCCTGTGTACTGCCCTCTGACAGTGGAAGCGCTCCCTCTATACTGCCCCTCTGACAGTACAGCGCTCCCTCTGTACTGCCCCTCTGACAGTGCCGTGCTCCCTCTCTACTGCCCCTCTGACAGTGCAGCACTCCCTCTCTACTGCCCCTCTGACAGTGCAGCGCTCCCTCTGTACTGCCCCTCTGACAGTGCAGCGCTAACTCTGTACTGCCCCTCTGACAGTGCAGCGCTCCCTCTGTACTGCCCCTCTGACAGTGCAGCGCTCCCTGTGTACTGCCCCTCTGACAGTGCAGCGCTCCCTCTGTACTGCCCCTCTGACAGTGCAGCGCTCCCTCTGTACTGCCCCTCTGACAGTGCAGTGCTCCCTCCGTACTGCCCCTCTGACAGTGCAGCGCTCCCTGTGTACTGCCCCTCTCACAGTGCAGCGCTCCCTGTGTACTGCCGCTCTGACAGTGCAGCGCTCCCTGTGTACTGCCCCCTCTGACAGTGCAGCGCTCCGTGTGTACTGCCCCTCTACAGTGCTGCGCTCCCTGTGTACTCCCCCTCTGACAGTGCAGCGCTCTCTGTGTACTGCCCCTCTGACAGCGCAGCGCTCCCTGTGTACTGCCCCTCCGACAGTGCAGCGCTCCCTGTGTACTGCCCCTCTACAGTCCAGCGCTCCCTGTGTTACTGCCCCTCTGACAGTGCAGCGCTCCCTGTGTACTGCCCCTCTACAGTGCCGAGCTCCCTGTGTACTGCCCATCTGATATTGCAGCGCTCCCTCTATACTGCCCCTCTGACAGTGCAGCGCACCCTCTATACTGCCCCTCTGACAGTGCAGCACTCCCTCTGTACTGCCCCTCTGACAGTACAGCGCTCCCTCTATACTGCGCCTCTGACAGTGCAGCGCTCCCTCTATACTGCCCCTCTGACAGTGCAGCGCACACTCTATACTGCCCCTCTGACAGTGCAGCGCTCCCTCTATACTGCACTACTGACAGTGCAGCGCTCCCTCTATACAGCCCCTCTGACAGTGCAGCGCTCCCTCTATACTGCCCCTCTGACAGAGCAGCGCTCCCTCTATACTGCCCCGCTGACAGTGCAGTGCTCCCTCTGTACTGCCCCTCTGACAGTGCAGCGCTCCCTCTGTACTGCCCCTCTGACAGTGCAGCGCTCCCTCTGAACTGCCCCTCTGACAGTGCAGCGCTCCCTGTGTACTGCCCTTCTGACAGTGCAGCGCTCCCTGTGTACTGCCCCTCAGACAGTGCAGCGCTCCCTGTGTACTGCCCCTCTGACAGTGCATCGCTCCCTCTATACTGCCCCTCTGACAGTACAGCGCTCCCTCTGTACTGCCCCTCTGACAGTGCAGCGCTCCCTCTCTACTGCCCCTCTGACAGTGCAGCGCTCCCTCTGTACTGCCCCTCTGACAGTGCAGCGCTCCCTCTGTACTGCCCATCTGACAGTGCAGCGCTAACTCTGTACTGCCCCTCTGACAGTGCAGCGCTCCCTCTGTACTGCCCCTCTGACAGTGCAGCGCTCCCTGTGTACTGCCCCTCTGACAGTGCAGCGCTCCCTCTGTACTGCCCCTCTGATTGTGCAGCGCTCCCTCTGTACTGCCCCTCTGACAGTGCAGTGCTCCCTCCGTACTGCCCCTCTGACAGTGCAGCGCTCACTGTGTACTGCCCCTCTCACAGTGCAGCGCTCCCTGTGTACTGCCGCTCTGACAGTGCAGCGCTCCCTGTGTACTGCCCCTCTGACAGTGCAGCGCTCCGTGTGTACTGCCCCTCTACAGTGCTGCGCTCCCTGTGTACTGCCCCTCTACAGTCCAGCGCTCCCTGTGTATTGCCCCTCTGACAGTGCAGCGCTCCCTGTGTACTGCCCCTCTACAGTGCCGAGCTCCCTGTGTACTGCCCCTCTGATATTGCAGCGCTCCCTCTATACTGCCCCTCTGACAGTGCAGCGCTCCCTCTATACTGCCCCTCTGACAGTGCAGCACTCCCTCTATACTGCCCCTCTGACAGTGCAGCGCTCCCTCTATACAGCCCCTCTGACAGTGCAGCGCTCCCTCTATACTGCCCCTCTGACAGAGCAGCGCTCCCTCTATACTGCCCCGCTGACAGTGCAGTGCTCCCTCTATACTGCCCCTCTGACAGTGCAGCGCTCCCTCTGAACTGCCCCTCTGACAGTGCAGCGCTCCCTCTGTACTGCCCCTCTGACAGTGCAGCGCTCCCTCTGTACTGCCCCTCTGACAGTGCAGCGCTCCCTCTGAACTGCCCATCTGACAGTGCAGCGCTCCCTCTGAACTGCCTCTCTGACAGTGCAGCGCTCCCTCTGTACTGCCCCTCTGACAGTGCAGCGCTCCCTCTGTACTGCCCCTCTGACAGTGCAGCGTTCCCTCTGCACTGCCCCTCTGACAGTGCAGCGCTCCCTCTGTACTGCCCCTCTGACAGTGCAACGCTCCCTCTGTACTGCCACTCTGACAGTGCAGCGCTCCCTCTGTACTGCCCCTCTGACACTGCAGCGCTCCCTCTGTACTGCCCCTCTGACACTGCAGCGCTCCCACTATACTGCCCCTCTGACAGTGCAGCGCTCCCTCTATACTGCCCCTCTGACAGTGCAGTGCTCTCTCTGAACTGCCCCTCTGACAGTGCAGCGCTCCCTTTATACTGCCCCTCTGACACTACAGCGCTCCCTCTGTACTGCCCCTCTGACAGTGCAACGCTCCCTCTCTACTGCCCCTCTGACAGTGCAGCGCTCCCTCTGTACTGCCCCTCTGACAGTGCAGCGCTCCCTCTGTACTGCCCATCTGACAGTGCAGCGCTATCTCTGTACTGCCCCTCTGACAGTGCAGCGCTACATCTGCACTGCCCCTCTGACAGTGCAGCGCTCCCTCTGTACTGACCTTCTGACAGTGCAGCGCTCCCTCTGTACTGCCCCTCTGACAGTGCAGCGCTCCCTCTGTACTGCCCCTCTGACAGTGCAGCGCTCCCTCTGTACTGCCCCTCTGACAGTGCAGCGCTCCCTCTGTACTGCCCCTCTGACAGTGCAGCGCTCCCTGTGTACTGCCCCTCTCACAGTGCAATGCTCCCTGTGTACTGTCCCTCTGACAGTGCAGTGCTCCCTGTGTACGGCCCCTCTGACAGTGCAGCGCTCCGTCTGTACTGCCCCTCTACAGTGCCGCGCTCCCTGTGTACTGCCCGTCTGACACTGCAGCGCTCCCTGTGTACTGCCCCTCTGACAGTGCAGCGCTCCCTCTGTACTGCCCCTCTGACAGTGCAGCGCTCCCTCTGTACTGCCCCTCTGACAGTGCTGCGCTCCCTCTGTACTGCCCCTCTGACAGTGCAGGGCTCCCTGTGTACTGCCCCTCTCACAGTGCAATGCTCCCTGTGTACTGCCGCTCTGACAGTGCAGCGCTCCCTGTGTACTGCCCCTCTGACAGTACAGCGCTCCGTGTGTACTGCCCCTCTACAATGCCGCGCTCCCTGTGTACTGCCCCTCTGACAGTGCAGCGCTCCCTGTGTACTGCCCCTCTGACAGCGCAGCGCTCCCTGTGTACTGCCCCTCTGACATTGCAGCGCTCCCTGTGTACTGACCCTCTACAGTCCAGCGCTCCCTGTGTACTGCCCCGCTGACAGTGCAGCGCTCCCTGTGTACTGCCCCTCTACAGTGCCGCGCTCCCTGTGTACTGCCACTCTGACAGTGCAACGCTCCCTGTGTACTGCCCCTCTCATAGTGCAGCGCTCCCTGTGTACTGCCCCTCTGACAGTGCAGCGAGCCCTGTGTACTGCCCCTCTGACAGTGCAGCGCTCCCTCTGTACTGCCCCACTGACAGTGCAGTGCTCCGTCTATACTGCCCCTCCGACAGTGCAGCGTTCCCTCTATACTGCCCCTCTGACAGTGCAGCACTCCCGTTATACTGCCCCTCTGATATTGCAGTGCTCCCTATATACTGTCCCTCTGACAGTGCAGCACTCCCTCTATACTGCCCCTCTGATAGTGCAGCACTCCCTCTGTACTGCCCCTCTGACTGTGCAGCGCTCCCTCTATACTGCGCCTCTGACAGTGCAGCGCTCCCTCTATACTGCCCCTCTGACAGTGCAGCGCTCCCTCTATATTGCCCCTCTGACAGTGCAGAGCTCCCTCTATATTGCCCCTCTGACAGTGCAGAGCTCCCTCTATTCTGCACTTCTGACAGTGCAGCGCTCCCTCTATACTGCCCCTCTGACACTGCAGCACTCCCTCAGTACTGCCCCTCTGACAGTGCAGCACTCCCTCAGTACTGCCCCTCTGACAGTGCAGCGCTCCCTCTGTACTGCCCCTCTGACAGTGCAGCGCTCCCTGTGTACTGCCCTTCTGACAGTGCAGCGCTCCCTGTGTACTGCCCCTCAGACAGTGCAGCGCTCCCTGTGTACTGCCCCTCTGACAGTGCAGCGCTCCCTCTATACTGCCCCTCTGACAGTACAGCGCTCCCTCTGTACTGCCCCTCTGACAGTGCCGCGCTCACTCTCTACTGCCCCTCTGACAGTGCAGCGCTCCCTCTGTACTGCCCCTCTGACAGTGCAGCGCTCCCTCTGTACTGCCCATCTGACAGTGCAGCGCTAACTCTGTACTGCCCCTCTGACAGTGCAGCGCTCCCTCTGTAATGCCCCTCTGACAGTGCAGCGCTCCCTGTGTACTGCCCCTCTGACAGTGCAGCGCTCCCTCTGTACTGCCCCTCTGACAGTGCAGCGCTCCCTCCGTACTGCCCCTCTGACAGTGCAGTGCTCCCTCCGTACTGCCCCTCTGACAGTGCAGCGCTCCCTGTGTACTGCCCCTCTCACAGTGCAGCGCTCCCTGTGTACTGCCGCTCTGACAGTGCAGCGCTCCCTGTGTACTGCCCCTCTGACAGTGCAGTGCTCCGTGTGTACTGCCCCTCTACAGTGCTGCGCTCCCTGTGTACTCCCCCTCTGACAGTGCAGCGCTCTCTGTGTACTGCCCCTCTGACAGCGCAGCGTTCCCTGTGTACTGCCCCTCCGACAGTGCAGCGCTCCCTGTGTACTGCCCCTCTACAGTCCAGCGCTCCCTGTGTACTGCCCCTCTGACAGTGCAGCGCTCCCTGTGTACTGCCCCTCTACAGTGCCGAGCTCCCTCTATACTGCCCCTCTGACAGTGCAGCGCTCCCTCTATACTGCCCTCTGACAGTGCAGCACTCCCTCTATACTGCCCCTCTGACAGTGCAGCGCTCCCTCTGTACTGCCCCTCTGACAGTGCAGCGCTCCCTCTATACTGCGCCTCTGACAGTGCAGCGCTCCCTCTATACTGCCCCTCTGACAGTGCAGCGCACACTCTATACTGCCCCTCTGACAGTGCAGCGCTCCCTCTATACTGCACTACTGACAGTGCAGCGCTCCCTCTATACAGCCCCTCTGACAGTGCAGCGCTCCCTCTATACTGCCCCTCTGACAGAGCAGCGCTCCCTCTATACTGCCCCGCTGACAGTGCAGTGCTCCCTCTATACTGCCCCACTGACAGTGCAGCGCTCCCTCTGAACTGCCCCTCTGACAGTGCAGCGCTCCCTCTGTACTGCCCCTCTGACAGTGCAGCGCTCCCTCTGTACTGCCCCTCTGACAGTGCAGCGCTCCCTCTGTACTGCCCCTCTGACAGTGCAGCGCTCCCTCTGTACTGCCCCTCTGACAGTGCAGCGCTCCCTCTGAACTGCCCCTCTGACAGTGCAGCGCTCCCTCTGTACTGCCCCTCTGACAGTGCAGCGCTCCCTGTGTACTGCCCTTCTGACAGTGCAGCGCTCCCTGTGTACTGCCCCTCAGACAGTGCAGCGCTCCCTGTGTACTGCCCCTCTGACAGTGCAGCGCTCCCTCTATACTGCCCCTCTGACAGAACAGCGCTCCCTCTGTACTGCCCCTCTGACAGTGCAGCGCTCCCTCTCTACTGCCCCTCTGACAGTGCAGCGCTCCCTCTGTACTGCCCCTCTGACAGTGCAGCGCTCCCTCTGTACTGCCCATCTGACAGTGCAGCGCTAATTCTGTACTGCCCCTCTGACAGTGCAGCGCTCCCTCGGTACTGCCCCTCTGACAGTGCAGCGCTCCCTGTGTACTGCTCCTCTGACAGTGCAGCGCTCCCTCTGTATGCCCCTCTGACAGTGCAGCGCTCCCTCTGTACTGCCCCTCTGACAGTGCAGTGCTCCCTCCGTACTGCCCCTCTGACAGTGCAGCGCTCCCTGTGTACTGCCCCTCTCACAGTGCACCGCTCCCTGTGTACTGCCGCTCTGACAGTGCAGCGCTCGCTGTGTACTGCCCCTCTGACAGTGCAGCGCTCCGTGTGTACTGCCCCTCTACAGTGCTGCGCTCCCTGTGTACTCCCCCTCTGACAGTGCAGCGCTCTCTGTGTACTGCCCCTCTGACAGCGCAGCACTCCCTGTGTACTGCCCCTCTACAGTCCAGCGCTCCCTGTGTACTGCCCCTCTGACAGTGCAGCGCTCCCTGTGTACTGCCCCTCTACAGTGCCGAGCTCCCTGTGTACTGCCCCTCTGATACTGCAGCGCTCCCTCTAGACTGCCCCTCTGACAGTGCAGCGCTCCCTCTATACTGCCCCTCTGACAGTGCAGCGCTCCCTCTGTACTGCCCCTCTGACAGTGCAGCGCTCCCTCTGTACTGCCCCTCTGACAGTGCAGCGCTCCCTCTGTACTGCCCCTCTGACAGTGCAGCGCTCCCTCTATACTGCCCCTCTGACAGTGCAGCGCACACTCTATACTGCCCCTCTGACAGTGCAGCGCTCCCTCTATACTGCACCTCTGACAGTGCAGCGCTCCCTCTATACAGCCCCTCTGACAGTGCAGCACTCCCTCTATACTGCCCCTCTGACAGAGCAGCGCTCCCTCTATACTGCCCCGCTGACAGTGCAGTGCTCCCTCTATACTGCCCCTCTGACAGTGCAGCGCTCCCTCTGAACTGCCCCTCTGACAGTGCAGCGCTCCCTCTGTACTGCCCCTCTGACAGTGCAGCGCTCCCTCTGTACTGCCCCTCTGACAGTGCAGCGCTCCCTCTGTACTGCCCCTCTGACAGTGCAGCGCTCCCTCTGAACTGCCTCTCTGACAGTGCAGCGCTCCCTCTGTACAGCCCCTCTGACAGTGCAGCGCTCCCTCTGTACTGCCCCTCTGACAGTGCAGCGTTCCCTCTGCACTGCCCCTCTGACAGTGCAGCGCTCCCTCTGTACTGCCCCTCTGACAGTGCAACGCTCCCTCTGTACTGCCCCTCTGACAGTGCAGCGCTCCCTCTGTACTGCCACTCTGACAGTGCAGCGCTCCCTCTGTACTGCCCCTCCGACACTGCAGCGCTCCCTCTGTACTGCCCCTCTGACACTGCAGCGCTCCCACTATACTGCCCCTCTGACAGTGCAGCGCTCCCTCTATACTGCCCCTCTGACAGTGCAGTGCTCCCTCTGAACTGCCCCTCTGACAGTGCAGCGCTGCCTTTATACTGCCCCTCTGACACTACAGCGCTCCCTCTGTACTGCCCCTCTGACAGTGCAACGCTCCCTCTCCACTGCCCCTCTGACAGTGCAGCGCTCCCTCTGTACTGCCCCTCTGACAGTGCAGCGCTCCCTCTGTACTGCCCATCTGACTGTGCAGCGCTATCTCTGTACTGCCCCTCTGACAGTGCAGCGCTACATCTGCACTGCCCCTCTGACAGTGCAGCGCTCCCTCTGTACTGACCTTCTGACAGTGCAGCGCTCCCTCTGTACTGCCCCTCTGACAGTGCAGCGCTCCCTCTGTACTGCCCCTCTGACAGTGCAGCGCTCCCTCTGTACTGCCCCTCTGACAGTGCAGCGCTCCCTCTGTACTGCCCCTCTGACAGTGCAGCGCTCCCTGTGTACTGACCCTCTCACAGTGCAATGCTCCCTGTGTACTGTCCCTCTGACAGTGCAGCGCTCCCTGTGTACTGCCCCTCTGACAGTGCAGCGCTCCGTGTGTACTGCCCCTCTACAGTGCCGCGCTCCCTGTGTACTGCCCCTCTGACACTGCAGCGCTCCCTGTGTACTGCCCCTCTGACAGCGCAGCGCTCCCTGTGTACTGCCCCTCTGACATTGCAGTGCTCCCTGTGTACTGCCCCTCTACAGTGCCGCGCTCCATGTGTACTGCCCCTCTGACAGTGCAACGCTCCCTGTGTACTGCCCCTCTGATAGTGCAGCGCTCCCTGTGTACAGCCCCTCTGACAGTGCAGCGAGCCCTGTGTACTGCCACTCTGACAGTGCAGCGAGCCCTCTGTACTGACCCTCTGACAGTGCAGTGCTCCGTCTATACTGCCCCTCCGACAGTGCAGCGCTCCCTCTGTACTGCCCCTCTGACAGTGCAGCACACCCACTGTACTGACCCTCTGACAGTGCAGCGCTCCCTCTGAACTGCCTCTCTGACAGTGCAGCGCTCCCTCTGTACTGCCCCTCTGACAGTGCAGCGCTCCCTCTGTACTGCCCCTCTGACAGTGCAACGCTCCCTCTGTACTGCCCCTCTGACAGTGCAGCGCTCCCTCTGTACTGCCACTCTGACAGTGCAGTGCTCCCTCTGTACTGCCCCTCTGACACTGCAGCGCTCGCTCTGTACTGCCCCTCTGACACTGCAGCGCTCCCACTATACTGCCCCTCTGACAGTGCAGCGCTCCCTTTATACTGCCCCTCTGACACTACAGCGCTCCCTCTGTACTGCCCCTCTGACAGTGCAACGCTCCCTCTCTACTGCCCCTCTGACAGTGCAGCGCTCCCTCTGTACTGCCCCTCTGACAGTGCAGCGCTCCCTCTGTACTGCCCATCTGACAGTGCAGCGCTATCTCTGTACTGCCCCTCTGACAGTGCAGCGCTACATCTGCACTGCCCCTCTGACAGTGCAGCGCTCCCTCTGTACTGACCTTCTGACAGTGCAGCGCTCCCTCTGTACTGCCCCTCTGACAGTGCAGCGCTCCCTCTGTACTGCCCCTCTGACAGTGCAGCGCTCCCTCTGTACTGCCCCTCTGACAGTGCAGCGCTCCCTCTGTACTGCCCCTCTCACAGTGCAGTGCTCCCTGTGTACTGCCCCTCTCACAGTGCAATGCTCCCTGTGTACTGTCCCTCTGACAGTGCAGCGCTCCCTGTGTACTGCCCCTCTGACAGTGCAGCGCTCCGTGTGTACTGCCCCTCTACAGTGCCGCGCTCCCTGTGTACTGCCCCTCTGACACTGCAACGCTCCCTGTGTACTGCCCCTCTGACAGCGCAGCGCTCCCTGTGTACTGCCCCTCTGACAATGCAGCGCTCCCTGTGTACTGCCCCTCTACAGTGCGGCGCTCCATGTGTACTGCCCCTCTGACAGTGCAACGCTCCCTGTGTACTGCCCCTCTGATAGTGCAGCGCTCCCTGTGTACTGCCCCTCTGACAGTGCAGCGAGCCCTGTGTACTGCCACTCTGACAGTGCAGCGAGCCCTCTGTACTGCCCCTCTGACAGTGCAGCGCTCCCTCTGTACTGCCCCTCTGACAGTGCAGTGCTCCGTCTATACTGCCCCTCCGACAGTGCAGCGTTCCCTCTATAGTGCCCCTCTGACAGTGCAGCATTCCCTGTTTACTGCCCCTCTGACAGTGCAGCGCTTCCTTTATACTGCCCCTCTGACAGTGCAGCGCTCGCTCTACACTGCCCCTCTGACAGTGCAGCACTCCCTCTATACTGCCCCTCTGACAGTGCAGCGCTCCTTCTATACTGCCCCTCTGACAGTGCAGCGCTCCCTCTGTACTGCCCCTCTGACAGTGCAGCGCTCCCTCTATACTGCCCCTCTGACAGTGCAGCGCTCCCTCTATACTGTCCCTCTGACAGTGCAGCACTCCCTCTATACTGCCCCTCTGACAGTGCAGCGCTCCCTCTGTACTGCCCCTCTGACACTGCAGCACTCCCTCTGTACTGCCCCTCTGACATTGCAGCGCTCCCTGTGTACTGCCCTTCTGACAGTGCAGCGCTCCCTGTGTACTGCCCCTCAGACAGTGCAGCGCTCCCTGTGTACTGCCCCTCTGACAGTGCAGCGATCCCTGTGTACTGCCCCTCTGACAGTGCAGCGCTCCCTCTATACTGCCCCTCTGACAGTAAAGCGCTCCCTCTGTACTGCCCCTCTGACAGAGCAATGCTCCCTCCCTACTGCCCCTCTGACAGTGCAGCGCTCCCTCTGTACTGCCCCTCTGACAGTGCCGCGCTCCCTCTGTACTGCCCATCTGACAGTGCAGCGCTAACTCTGTACTGCCCCTCTGACAGTGCAGCGCTACATCGGTACTGCCCCTCTGACAGTGCAGCGCTCCCTCTGTACTGCCCCTCTGACAGTGCAGCGCTCCCTGTGTACTGCCCCTCTGACAGTGCAGCGCTCCCTGTGTACTGCCCCTCTGACAGTGCAGCGCTCCCTCTGTACTGCCCCTCTGACAGTGCAGCGCTCCCTCTGTACTGCCCCTCTGCCAGTGCAGCGCTCCCTCTGTACTGCCCCTCTGACAGTGCAGCGCTCTCTCTATACTGCCCCTCTGACAGTGCTGCGCTCCCTCCGTACTGCCCCTCTGACAGTGCAGCGCTCCCTGTGTACTGCCCCTCTCACAGTGCAGCGCTCCCTGTGTACTGCCGCTCTGACAGTGCAGCGCTCCCTCTATACTGCGCCTCTCACAGTGCAGCGCTCCCTCTATACTCCCCCTCTGACAGTGCAGCGCTCCCTCTATACTGCCCCTCTGACAGTGCAGCGCTCCCTCCATACTGCCCCTCTGACAGTGCAGCGCTCCCTCTATACTGCACTTCTGACAGTGCAGCGCTCCCTCCATACAGCCCCTCTGAAAGTGCAGCGCTCCCTCTATACTGCCCCTCTGACAGAGCAGCGCTCCCTCTATACTGCCCTGCTGACAGTGCAGTGCTCCCTCTATACTGCCCCTCTGACAGTGCAGCGCTCCCTCTGAACTGCCCCTCTGACAGTGCAGCGCTCCCTCTGTACTGCCCCTCTGACAGTGCAGCGCTCCCTCCGTACTGCCCCTCTGACAGTGCAGCGCTCCCTGTGTACTGCCCCTCTCACAGTGCAGCGCTCCCTGTGTACTGCCCCTCTACAGTGCTGCGCTCCCTGTGTACTCCCCCTCTGACAGTGCAGCGCTCTCTGTGTACTGCCCCTCTGACAGCGCAGCGCTCCCTGTGTACTGCCCCTCTGACAGTGCAGCGCTCTCTGTGTACTGCCCCTCTACAGTCCAGCGCTCACTGTGTACTGCCCCTCTGACAGTGCAGCGCTCCCTGTGTACTGCCCCTCTGATATTGCAGCGCTCCCTCTATACTGCCCCTCTGACAGTGCAGCGCTCCCTCTATACTGCCCCTCTGACAGTGCAGCACTCCCTCTATACTGCCCCTCTGACAGTGCAGCGCTCACTCTGTACTGCCCCTCTGACAGTGCAGCGCTCCCTCTATACTACGCCTCTGACAGTGCAGCGCTCCCTCTATACTGCCCCTCTGACAGTGCAGCGCACCCTCTATACTGCCCCTCTGACAGTGCAGCGCTCCCTCTATACTGCACTACTGACAGTGCAGCGCTCCCTCTATATAGCCCCTCTGACAGTGCAGCGCTCCCTCTTTACTGACCTCTGACAGTGCAGCGCTCCCTCTGTACTGCCACTCTGACAGTGCAGCGCTCCCTCTGTACTGCCCCTCTGACACTGCAGCGCTCCCTCTGTACTGCCCCTCTGACACTGCAGCGCTCCCTCTGTATTGCCACTCTGACAGTTCAGCGCTCCCTCTGTACTGCCCCTCTGACAGTGCAGCGCTCCCTCTGTACCGCCCCTCTGACACTGCAGCGCTCCCACTATACCGCCCCTCTGACAGTGCAGCGCTCCCTCTATACTGCCCCCTCTGACAGTGCAGTGCTCCCTCTGAACTGCCCCTCTGACAGTGCAGCGCTACCTCTCTACTGCCCCTCTGACAGTGCAGCGCTCCCTGTGTACTGCCCCTCTGACAGTGCAGCGCTCCCTGTGTACTGCCCCTCTGACAGTGCAGCGCTCCCTGTGTACTGCCCCTCTGACAGTGCAGCGCTCCCTGTGTACTGCCCCTCTGACAGTGCAGCGCTCCCTCTATACTGCCCCTCTGACAGTGCAGCGCTCCCTCTATACTGCCCCTCTGACAGTACAGCGCTCCCTCTGTACTGCCCCTCTGACAGTGCAATGCTCCCTCTCTACTGCCCCTCTGACACTGCATCGCTCCCTCTGTACTGCCCCTCTGACAGTGCAGCGCTCCGTGTGCACTGCCCCTCTACAGTGCCGCGCTCCCTGTGTACTGCCCCTCTGACAGTGCAGCGCTCCCTGTGTACTGCCCCTCTGACAGCGCAGCGCTTCCTGTGTACTGCCCCTCTGACATTGCAGCGCTCCCTGTGTACTGCCCCTCTACAGTGCCGCGCTCCATGTGTACTGCCCCTCTGACAGTGCAACGCTCCCTGTGTACTGCCCCTCTGATAGTGCAGCGCTCCCTGTGTACTGCCCCTCTGACAGTGCAGCGAGCCCTGAGTACTGCCACTCTGACAGTGCAGCGAGCCCTCTGTACTGCCCCTCTGACAGTGCAGCGCTCCCTCTGTACTGCCCCTCTGACAGTGCAGTGCTCCGTCGATACTGACCCTCCGACAGTGCAGCGTTCCCTCTATAGTGCCCCTCTGACAGTGCAGCACACCCTCTGTACTGACCCTCTGACAGTGCAGCACTCCCCCTATACTGCCCCTCCGACAGTGCAGCGTTCCCTGTTTACTGCCCCTCTGACAGTGCAGCGCTTCCTTTATACTGCCCCTCTGACAGTGCAGCGCTCGCTCTACACTGCCCCTCTGACAGTGCAGCACTCCCTCTATACTGCCCCTCTGACAGTGCAGCGCTCCCTCTGTACTGCCCCTCTGACAGTGCAGCGCTCCCTGTGTACTGACCCTCTCACAGTGCAATGCTCCCTGTGTACTGTCCCTCTGACAGTGCAGCGCTCCCTGTGTACTGCCCCTCTGACAGTGCAGCGCTCCGTGTGTACTGCCCCTCTACAGTGCCGCGCTCCCTGTGTACTGCCCCTCTGACACTGCAGCGCTCCCTGTGTACTGCCCCTCTGACAGCGCAGCGCTCCCTGTGTACTGCCCCTCTGACATTGCAGTGCTCCCTGTGTACTGCCCCTCTACAGTGCCGCGCTCCATGTGTACTGCCCCTCTGACAGTGCAACGCTCCCTGTGTACTGCCCCTCTGATAGTGCAGCGCTCCCTGTGTACTGCCCCTCTGACAGTGCAGCGAGCCCTGTGTACTGCCACTCTGACAGTGCAGCGAGCCCTCTGTACTGACCCTCTGACAGTGCAGTGCTCCGTCTATACTGCCCCTCCGACAGTGCAGCGCTCCCTCTGTACTGCCCCTCTGACAGTGCAGCACACCCTCTGTACTGACCCTCTGACAGTGCAGCGCTCCCTCTGAACTGCCCCTCTGACAGTGCAACGCTCCCTCTGTACTGCCCCTCTGACAGTGCAGCGCTCCCTCTGTACTGCCACTCTGACAGTGCAGTGCTCCCTCTGTACTGCCCCTCTGACACTGCAGCGCTCCCTCTGTACTGCCCCTCTGACACTGCAGCGCTCCCACTATACTGCCCCTCTGACAGTGCAGCGCTCCCTCTATACTGCCCCTCTGACAGTGCAGTGCTCCCTCTGAACTGCCCCTCTGACAGTGCAGCGCTCCCTTTATACTGCCCCTCTGACACTACAGCGCTCCCTCTGTACTGCCCCTCTGACAGTGCAACGCTCCCTCTCTACTGCCCCTCTGACAGTGCAGCGCTCCCTCTGTACTGCCCCTCTGACAGTGCAGCGCTCCCTCTGTACTGCCCATCTGACAGTGCAGCGCTATCTCAGTACTGCCCCTCTGACAGTGCAGCGCTACATCTGCACTGCCCCTCTGACAGTGCAGCGCTCCCTCTGTACTGACCTTCTGACAGTGCAGCGCTCCCTCTGTACTGCCCCTCTGACAGTGCAGCGCTCCCTCTGTACTGCCCCTCTGACAGTGCAGCGCTCCCTCTGTACTGCCCCTCTGACAGTGCAGCGCTCCCTCTGTACTGCCCCTCTCACAGTGCAGCGCTCCCTGTGTACTGCCCCTCTCACAGTGCAATGCTCCCTGTGTACTGCCCCTCTGACAGTGCAGCGCTCCCTGTGTACTGCCCCTCTGACAGTGCAGCGCTCCGTGTGTACTGCCCCTCTACAGTGCCGCGCTCCCTGTGTACTGCCCCTCTGACACCGCAGCGCTCCCTGTGTACTGCCCCTCTGACAGCGCAGCGCTCCCTGTGTACTGCCCCTCTGACATTGCAGCGCTCCCTGTGTACTGCCCCTCTACAGTGCCGCGCTCCATGTGTACTGCCCCTCTGACAGTGCAACGCTCCCTGTGTACTGCCCCTCTGATAGTGCAGCGCTCCCTGTGTACTGCCCCTCTGACAGTGCAGCGAGCCCTGTGTACTGCCACTCTGACAGTGCAGCGAGCCCTCTGTACTGCCCCTCTGACAGTGCAGCGCTCCCTCTGTACTGCCCCTCTGACAGTGCAGTGCTCCGTCTATACTGCCCCTCCGACAGTGCAGCGTTCCCTGTTTACTGCCCCTCTGACAGTGCAGCGCTTCCTTTATACTGCCCCTCTGACAGTGCAGCGCTCGCTCTACACTGCCCCTCTGACAGTGCAGCACTCCCTCTATACTGCCCCTCTGACAGTGCAGCGCTCCTTCTATACTGCCCCTCTGACAGTGCAGCGCTCCCTCTGTACTGCCCCTCTGACAGTGCAGCGCTCCCTCTATACTGCCCCTCTGACAGTGCAGCGCTCCCTCTATACTGTCCCTCTGACAGTGCAGCACTCCCTCTATACTGCCCCTCTGACAGTGCAGCGCTCCCTCTGTACTGCCCCTCTGACTGTGCAGCGCTCCCTCTATACTGCGCCTCTGACAGTGCAGCGCTCCCTCTATATTGCCCCTGTGACAGTGCAGCGCTCCCTCTATACTGCACTTCTGACAGTGCAGCGCTCCCTCTATACTGCCCCTCTGACAGTGCAGCGCTCCCTCTGTACTGCCCCTCTGACACTGCAGCACTCCCTCTGTACTGCCCCTCTGACATTGCAGCGCTCCCTGTGTACTGCCCTTCTGACAGTGCAGCGCTCCCTCTGTACTGCCCCTCAGACAGTGCAGCGCTCCCTCTGAACTGCCCCTCTGACAGTGCAGCGCTCCCTCTGTACTGCCCCTCTGACAGTGCAGCGCTCCCTCCGTACTGCCCCTCTGACAGTGCAGCGCTCCCTGTGTACTGCCCCTCTCACAGTGCAGCGCTCCCTGTGTACTGCCCCTCTACAGTGCTGCGCTCCCTGTGTACACCCCCTCTGACAGTGCAGCGCTCTCTGTGTACTGCCCCTCTGACAGCGCAGCGCTCCCTGTGTACTGCCCCTCTGACAGTGCAGCGCTCTCTGTGTACTGCCCCTCTACAGTCCAGCGCTCCCTGTGTACTGCCCCTCTGACAGTGCAGCGCTCCCTGTGTACTGCCCCTCTGATATTGCAGCGCTCCCTCTATACTGCCCCTCTGACAGTGCAGCGCTCCCTCTATACTGCCCCTCTGACAGTGCAGCGCTCACTCTGTACTGCCCCTCTGACAGTGCAGCGCTCACTCTGTACTGCCCCTCTGACAGTGCAGCGCTCCCTCTATACTGCCCCTCTGACAGTGCAGCGCACCCTCTATACTGCCCCTCTGACAGTGCAGCGCTCCCTCTATACTGCACTACTGACAGTGCAGCGCTCCCTCTATACAGCCCCTCTGACAGTGCAGCGCTCCCTCTTTACTGACCCTCTGACAGTGCAGCGCTCCCTCTGTACTGCCACTCTGACAGTGCAGCGCTCCCTCTGTACTGCCCCTCTGACAGTGCAGCGCTCCCTCTGTACTGCCCCTCTGACAGTGCAGCGCTCCCTCTGTATTGCCACTCTGACAGTTCAGCGCTCCCTCTGTACTGCCCCTCTGACAGTGCAGCGCTCCCTCTGTACTGCCCCTCTGACACTGCAGCGCTCCCACTATACCGCCCCTCTGACAGTGCAGCGCTCCCTCTA
This sequence comes from Isurus oxyrinchus, assembly GCA_026770705.1. Taxonomy (NCBI): domain Eukaryota; kingdom Metazoa; phylum Chordata; class Chondrichthyes; order Lamniformes; family Lamnidae; genus Isurus; species Isurus oxyrinchus. Next base: position 20,395 of record JANJGN010003925.1, on the reverse strand, counting down.
TACTGCCCCTCTGACAGTGCAGTGCTCCCTCTGAACTGCCGCTCTGACAGTGCAGCGCTACCTCTCTACTGCCCCTCTGACAGTGCAGCGCTCCCTGTGTCCTGCCCCTCTGACAGTGCAGCGCTCCCTGTGTACTGCCCCTCTGACAGTGCAGCGCTCCCTGTGTACTGCCCCTCTGACAGTGCAGCGCTCCCTGTGTACTGCCCCTCTGACAGTGCAGCGCTCCCTGTGTACTGCCCCTCTGACAGTGCAGCGCTCCCTCTATACTGCCCCTCTGACAGTGCAGCGCTCCCTCTATACTGCCCCTCTGACAGTACAGCGCTCCCTCTGTACTGCCCCTCTGACAGTGCAATGCTCCCTCTCTACTGCCCCTCTGACAGTGCATCGCTCCCTCTGTACTGCCCCTCTGACAGTGCAGCGCTCCGTGTGTACTGCCCCTCTACAGTGCCGCGCTCCCTGTGTACTGCCCCTCTGACAGTGCAGCGCTCCCTGTGTACTGCCCCTCTGACAGCGCAGCGCTCCCTGTGTACTGCCCCTCTGACATTGCAGCGCTCCCTGTGTACTGCCCCTCTACAGTGCCGCGCTCCATGTGTACTGCCCCTCTGACAGTGCAACGCTCCCTGTGTACTGCCCCTCTGACATTGCAGCGCTCCCTGTGTACTGCCCCTCTACAGTGCCGCGCTCCATGTGTACTGCCCCTCTGACAGTGCAACGCTCCCTGTGTACTGCGCCTCTGATAGTGCAGCGCTCCCTGTGTACTGCCCCTCTGACAGTGCAGCGAGCCCTGAGTACTGCCACTCTGACAGTGCAGCGAGCCCTCTGTACTGCCCCTCTGACAGTGCAGCGCTCCCTCTGTACTGCCCCTCTGACAGTGCAGTGCTCCGTCTATACTGACCCTCCGACAGTGCAGCGTTCCCTCTATAGTGCCCCTCTGACAGTGCAGCACACCCTCTGTACTGACCCTCTGACAGTGCAGCACACCCTCTGTACTGACCCTCTGACAGTGCAGCACTCCCCCTATACTGCCCCTCCGACAGTGCAGCGTTCCCTGTTTACTGCCCCTCTGACAGTGCAGCGCTTCCTTTATACTGCCCCTCTGACAGTGCAGCGCTCGCTCTACACTGCCCCTCTGACAGTGCAGCGCTCCCTCTATACTGCCCCTCTGACAGTGCAGCGCTCCTTCTATACTGCCCCTCTGACAGTGCAGCGCTCCCTCTGTACTGCCCCTCTGACAGTGCAGCGCTCCCTCTATACTGCCCCTCTGACAGTGCAGCGCTCCCTCTATACTGTCCCTCTGACAGTGCAGCACTCCCTCTATACTGCCCCTCTGACAGTGCAGCGCTCCCTCTGTACTGCCCCTCTGACTGTGCAGCGCTCCCTCTGTAATGCGCCTCTGACAGTGCAGCGCTCCCTCTATACTGCCCCTCTGACAGTGCAGCGCTCCCTCTATATTGCCCCTGTGACAGTGCAGCGCTCCCTCTATACTGCACTTCTGAGAGTGCAGCGCTCCCTCTATACTGCCCCTCTGACAGTGCAGCGCTCCCTCTGTACTGCCCCTCTGACACTGCAGCACTCCCTCTGTACTGCCCCTCTGACATTGCAGCGCTCCCTCTGTACTGCCCCTCTGACAGTGCAGCGCTCCCTGTGTACTGCCCTTCTGACAGTGCAGCGCTCCCTGTGTACTGCCCCTCAGACAGTGCAGCGCTCCCTGTGTACTGCCCCTCTGACAGTGCAGCGCTCCCTGTGTACTGCCCCTCTGACAGTGCAATGCTCCCTCTATACTGCACTACTGACAGTGCAGCGCTCCCTCTATACAGCCCCTCTGACAGTGCAGCGCTCCCTCTTTACTGACCCTCTGACAGTGCAGCGCTCCCTCTGTACTGCCACTCTGACAGTGCAGCGCTCCCTCTGTACTGCCCCTCTGACAGTGCAGCGCTCCCTCTGTACTGCCCCTCTGACAGTGCAGCGCTCCCTCTGTTTTGCCACTCTGACAGTTCAGCGCTCCCTCTGTACTGCCCCTCTGACAGTGCAGCGCTCCCTCTGTACTGCCCCTCTGACACTGCAGCGCTCCCACTATACCGCCCCTCTGACAGTGCAGCGCTCCCTCTATACTGCCCCTCTGACAGTGCAGTGCTCCCTCTGAACTGCCGCTCTGACAGTGCAGCGCTACCTCTCTACTGCCCCTCTGACAGTGCAGCGCTCCCTGTGTCCTGCCCCTCTGACAGTGCAGCGCTCCCTGTGTACTGCCCCTCTGACAGTGCAGCGCTCCCTGTGTACTGCCCCTCTGACAGTGCAGCGCTCCCTCTGTACTGCCCCTCTGACAGTGCAGCGCTCCCTCTATACTGCCCCTCTGACAGTGCAGCGCTCCCTCTATACTGCCCCTCTGACAGTACAGCGCTCCCTCTGTACTGCCCCTCTGACAGTGCAATGCTCCCTCTCTACTGCCCCTCTGACAGTGCATCGCTCCCTCTGTACTGCCCCTCTGACAGTGCAGCGCTCCGTGTGTACTGCCCCTCTACAGTGCCGCGCTCCCTGTGTACTGCCCCTCTGACAGTGCAGCGCTCCCTGTGTACTGCCCCTCTGACAGCGCAGCGCTCCCTGTGTACTGCCCCTCTGATATTGCAGCGCTCCCTGTGTACTGCCCCTCTACAGTGCCGCGCTCCATGTGTACTGCCCCTCTGACAGTGCAATGCTCCCTGTGTACTGCGCCTCTGATAGTGCAGCGCTCCCTGTGTACTGCCCCTCTGACAGTGCAGCGAGCCCTGAGTACTGCCACTCTGACAGTGCAGCGAGCCCTCTGTACTGCCCCTCTGACAGTGCAGCGCTCCCTCTGTACTGCCCCTCTGACAGTGCAGTGCTCCGTCTATACTGACCCTCCGACAGTGCAGCGTTCCCTCTATAGTGCCCCTCTGACAGTGCAGCACACCCTCTGTACTGACCCTCTGACAGTGCAGCACACCCTCTGTACTGACCCTCTGACAGTGCAGCACTCCCCCTATACTGCCCCTCCGACAGTGCAGCGTTCCCTGTTTACTGCCCCTCTGACAGTGCAGCGCTTCCTTTATACTGCCCCTCTGACAGTGCAGCGCTCGCTCTACACTGCCCCTCTGACAGTGCAGCGCTCCCTCTATACTGCCCCTCTGACAGTGCAGCGCTCCTTCTATACTGCCCCTCTGACAGTGCAGCGCTCCCTCTGTACTGCCCCTCTGACAGTGCAGCGCTCCCTCTATACTGTCCCTCTGACAGTGCAGCACTCCCTCTATACTGCCCCTCTGACAGTGCAGCGCTCCCTCTGTACTGCCCCTCTGACTGTGCAGCGCTCCCTCTGTAATGCGCCTCTGACAGTGCAGCGCTCCCTCTATACTGCCCCTCTGACAGTGCAGCGCTCCCTCTATATTGCCCCTGTGACAGTGCAGCGCTCCCTCTATACTGCACTTCTGAGAGTGCAGCGCTCCCTCTATACTGCCCCTCTGACAGTGCAGCGCTCCCTCTGTACTGCCCCTCTGACACTGCAGCACTCCCTCTGTACTGCCCCTCTGACATTGCAGCGCTCCCTCTGTACTGCCCCTCTGACAGTGCAGCGCTCCCTGTGTACTGCCCTTCTGACAGTGCAGCGCTCCCTGTGTACTGCCCCTCAGACAGTGCAGCGCTCCCTGTGTACTGCCCCTCTGACAGTGCAGCGCTCCCTGTGTACTGCCCCTCTGACAGTGCAATGCTCCCTCTCTACTGCCCCTCTGACAGTGCAGCGCTCACTCTGTACTGCCCCTCTGACAGTGCAGCGCTACATCGGTACTGCCCCTCTGACAGTGCAGCGCTCCCTCTGTACTGCCCCTCTGACAGTGCAGCGCTACCTGTGTACTGCCCCTCTGACAGTGCAGCGCTCCCTGTGTACTGCCCCTCTGACAGTGCAGCGCTCCCTGTGTACTGCCCCTCGAACAGTGCAGCGCTCCCTCTGTACTGCCCCTCTGCCAGTGCAGCGCTCCCTCTGTACTGCCCCTCTGCCAGTGCAGCGCTCCCTGTGTACTGCCCCTCTGACAGTGCAGCGCTCCCTGTGTACTGCCCCTCTGACAGTGCAGCGCTCCCTCTGTACTGCCCCTCTGCCAGTGCAGCGCTCGCTCTGTACTGCCCCTCTGCCAGTGCAGCGCTCCCTCTGTACTGCCCCTCTGACAGTGCAGCGCTCCCTCCGTACTGCCCCTCTGACAGTGCAGCGCTCCCTGTGTACTGCCCCTCTCACAGTGCAGCGCTCCCTGTGTACTGCCGCTCTGACAGTGCAGCGCTCCCTCTATACTGCGCCTCTGACAGTGCAGCGCTCCCTCTATACTGCCCCTCTGACAGTGCAGCGCTCCCTCTATACTGCCCCTCTGACAGTGCAGCGCTCCCTCCATACTGCCCCTCTGACAGTGCAGCGCTCCCTCTATACTGCACTTCTGACAGTGCAGCGCTCCCTCCATACAGCCCCTCTGAAAGTGCAGCGCTCCCTCTATACTGCCCCTCTGACAGAGCAGCGCTCCCTCTATACTGCCCTGCTGACAGAGCAGTGCTCCCTCTATACTGCCCCTCTGACAGTGCAGCGCTCCCTCTGAACTGCCCCTCTGACAGTGCAGCGCTCCTTCTGTACTGCCCCTCTGACAGTGCAGCGCTCCCTCCGTACTGCCCCTCTGACAGTGCAGCGCTCCCTGTGTACTGCCCCTCTCACAGTGCAGCGCTCCCTGTGTACTGCCGCTCTGACAGTGCAGCGCTCCCTCTATACTGCCCCTCTGACAGTGCAGCGCTCCGTGTGTACTGCCCCTCTACAGTGCTGCGCTCCCTGTGTACTCCCCCTCTGACAGTGCAGCCCTCTCTGTGTACTGCCCCTCTGACAGCGCAGCGCTCCCTGTGTACTGCCCCTCTGACAGTGCAGCGCTCTCTGTGTACTGCCCCTCTACAGTCCAGCGCTCCCTGTGTACTGCCCCTCTGACAGTGCAGCGCTCCCTGTGTACTGCCCCTCTGATATTGCAGCGCTCCCTCTATACTGCCCCTCTGACAGTGCAGCGCTCCCTCTATACTGCCCCTCTGACAGTGCAGCGCTCACTCTGTACTGCCCCTCTGACAGTGCAGCGCTCACTCTGTACTGCCCCTCTGACAGTGCAGCGCTCCCTCTATACTGCGCCTCTGACAGTGCAGCGCTCCCTCTATACTGCCCCTCTGACAGTGCAGCGCACCCTCTATTATGCCCCTCTGACAGTGCAGCGCTCCCTCTATACTGCACTACTGACAGTGCAGCGCTCCCTCTATACAGCCCCTCTGACAGTGCAGCGCTCCCTCTTTACTGCCCCTCTGACAGTGCAGCGCTCCCTCTGTACTGCCACTCTGACAGTGCAGCGCTCCCTCTGTACTGCCCCTCTGACAGTGCAGCGCTCCCTCTGTACTGCCCCTCTGACAGTGCAGCGCTCCCTCTGTATTGCCACTCTGACAGTGCAGCGCTCCCTCTGTACTGCCCCTCTGACAGTGCAGCGCTCCCTCTGTACTGCCCCTCTGACACAGCAGCGCTCCCACTATACCGCCCCTCTGACAGTGCAGCGCTCCCTCTATACTGCCCCTCTGACAGTGCAGTGCTCCCTCTGAACTGCCCCTCTGACAGTGCAGCGCTACCTCTGTACTGCCCCTCTGACAGTGCAGCGCTCCCTGTGTACTGCCCCACTGACAGTGCAGCGCTCCCTGTGTACTGCCCCTCTGACAGTGCAGCGCTCCCTGTGTACTGCCCCTCTGACAGTGCAGCGCTCCCTGTGTACTGCCCCTCTGACAGTGCAGCGCTCCCTCTATACTGCCCCTCTGACAGTACAGCGCTCCTTCTGTACTGCCCCTCTGACAGTGCAATGCACCCTCTCTACTGCCCCTCTGACAGTGCATCGCTCCCTCTGTACTGCCCCTCTGACAGTGCAGCGCTCCCTCTGTACTGCCCATATGACAGTGCAGCGCTAACTGTGTACTGCCTCTCTGACAGTGCAGCGCTACATCTGCACTGCCCCTCTGACAGTGCAGTGCTCCCTCTGTACTGCCCCTCTGACAGTGCAACGCTCCCTGTGTACTGCGCCTCTGATAGTGCAGCGCTCCCTGTGTACTGCCCCTCTGACAGTGCAGCGAGCCCTGAGTACTGCCACTCTGACAGTGCAGCGAGCCCTCTGTACTGCCCCTCTGACAGTGCAGCGCTCCCTCTGTACTGCCCCTCTGACAGTGCAGTGCTCCGTCTATACTGACCCTCCGACAGTGCAGCGTTCCCTCTATAGTGCCCCTCTGACAGTGCAGCACACCCTCTGTACTGACCCTCTGACAGTGCAGCACACCCTCTGTACTGACCCTCTGACAGTGCAGCACTCCCCCTATACTGCCCCTCCGACAGTGCAGCGTTCCCTGTTTACTGCCCCTCTGACAGTGCAGCGCTTCCTTTATACTGCCCCTCTGACAGTGCAGCGCTCGCTCTACACTGCCCCTCTGACAGTGCAGCGCTCCCTCTATACTGCCCCTCTGACAGTGCAGCGCTCCTTCTATACTGCCCCTCTGACAGTGCAGCGCTCCCTCTGTACTGCCCCTCTGACAGTGCAGCGCTCCCTCTATACTGCCCCTCTGACAGTGCAGCGCTCCCTCTATACTGTCCCTCTGACAGTGCAGCACTCCCTCTATACTGCCCCTCTGACAGTGCAGCGCTCCCTCTGTACTGCCCCTCTGACTGTGCAGCGCTCCCTCTGTAATGCGCCTCTGACAGTGCAGCGCTCCCTCTATACTGCCCCTCTGACAGTGCAGCGCTCCCTCTATATTGCCCCTGTGACAGTGCAGCGCTCCCTCTATACTGCACTTCTGAGAGTGCAGCGCTCCCTCTATACTGCCCCTCTGACAGTGCAGCGCTCCCTCTGTACTGCCCCTCTGACACTGCAGCACTCCCTCTGTACTGCCCCTCTGACATTGCAGCGCTCCCTCTGTACTGCCCCTCTGACAGTGCAGCGCTCCCTGTGTACTGCCCTTCTGACAGTGCAGCGCTCCCTGTGTACTGCCCCTCAGACAGTGCAGCGCTCCCTGTGTACTGCCCCTCTGACAGTGCAGCGCTCCCTGTGTACTGCCCCTCTGACAGTGCAATGCTCCCTCTCTACTGCCCCTCTGACAGTGCAGCGCTCACTCTGTACTGCCCCTCTGACAGTGCAGCGCTACATCGGTACTGCCCCTCTGACAGTGCAGCGCTCCCTCTGTACTGCCCCTCTGACAGTGCAGCGCTCCCTGTGTACTGCCCCTCTGACAGTGCAGCGCTCCCTGTGTACTGCCCCTCTGACAGTGCAGCGCTCCCTGTGTACTGCCCCTCGAACAGTGCAGCGCTCCCTCTGTACTGCCCCTCTGCCAGTGCAGCGCTCCCTCTGTACTGCCCCTCTGCCAGTGCAGCGCTCCCTGTGTACTGCCCCTCTGACAGTGCTGCGCTCCCTGTGTACTGCCCCTCTGACAGTGCAGCGCTCCCTCTGTACTGTCCCTCTGCCAGTGCAGCGCTCGCTCTGTACTGCCCCTCTGCCAGTGCAGCGCTCCCTCTGTACTGCCCGTCTGACAGTGCAGCGCTCCCTCCGTACTGCCCCTCTGACAGTGCAGCGCTCCCTGTGTACTGCCCCTCTCACAGTGCAGCGCTCCCTGTGTACTGCCGCTCTGACAGTGCAGCGCTCCCTCTATACTGCGCCTCTGACAGTGCAGCGCTCCCTCTATACTGCCCCTCTGACAGTGCAGCGCTCCCTCTATACTGCCCCTCTGACAGTGCAGCGCTCCCTCCATACTGCCCCTCTGACAGTGCAGCGCTCCCTCTATACTGCACTTCTGACAGTGCAGCGCTCCCTCCATACAGCCCCTCTGAAAGTGCAGCGCTCCCTCTATACTGCCCCTCTGACAGAGCAGCGCTCCCTCTATACTGCCCTGCTGACAGAGCAGTGCTCCCTCTATACTGCCCCTCTGACAGTGCAGCGCTCCCTCTGAACTGCCCCTCTGACAGTGCAGCGCTCCCTCTGTACTGCCCCTCTGACAGTGCAGCGCTCCCTCCGTACTGCCCCTCTGACAGTGCAGCGCTCCCTGTGTACTGCCCCTCTCACAGTGCAGCGCTCCCTGTGTACTGCCGCTCTGACAGTGCAGCGCTCCCTCTATACTGCCCCTCTGACAGTGCAGCGCTCCGTGTGTACTGCCCCTCTACAGTGCTGCGCTCCCTGTGTACTCCCCCTCTGACAGTGCAGCCCTCTCTGTGTACTGCCCCTCTGACAGCGCAGCGCTCCCTGTGTACTGCCCCTCTGACAGTGCAGCGCTCTCTGTGTACTGCCCCTCTACAGTCCAGCGCTCCCTGTGTACTGCCCCTCTGACAGTGCAGCGCTCCCTGTGTACTGCCCCTCTGATATTGCAGCGCTCCCTCTATACTGCCCCTCTGACAGTGCAGCGCTCCCTCTATACTGCCCCTCTGACAGTGCAGCGCTCACTCTGTACTGCCCCTCTGACAGTGCAGCGCTCCCTCTATACTGCGCCTCTGACAGTGCAGCGCTCCCTCTATACTGCCCCTCTGACAGTGCAGCGCACCCTCTATTATGCCCCTCTGACAGTGCAGCGCTCCCTCTATACTGCACTACTGACAGTGCAGCGCTCCCTCTATACAGCCCCTCTGACAGTGCAGCGCTCCCTCTTTACTGCCCCTCTGACAGTGCAGCGCTCCCTCTGTACTGCCACTCTGACAGTGCAGCGCTCCCTCTGTACTGCCCCTCTGACAGTGCAGCGCTCCCTCTGTACTGCCCCTCTGACAGTGCAGCGCTCCCTCTGTATTGCCACTCTGACAGTGCAGCGCTCCCTCTGTACTGCCCCTCTGACAGTGCAGTGCTCCCTCTGTACTGCCCCTCTGACACAGCAGCGCTCCCACTATTCCGCCCCTCTGACAGTGCAGCGCTCCCTCTATACTGCCCCTCTGACAGTGCAGTGCTCCCTCTGAACTGCCCCTCTGACAGTGCAGCGCTACCTCTGTACTGCCCCTCTGACAGTGCAGCGCTCCCTGTGTACTGCCCCACTGACAGTGCAGCGCTCCCTGTGTACTGCCCCTCTGACAGTGCAGCGCTCCCTGTGTACTGCCCCTCTGACAGTGCAGCGCTCCCTGTGTACTGCCCCTCTGACAGTGCAGCGCTCCCTCTATACTGCCCCTCTGACAGTACAGCGCTCCTTCTGTACTGCCCCTCTGACAGTGCAATGCACCCTCTCTACTGCCCCTCTGACAGTGCATCGCTCCCTCTGTACTGCCCCTCTGACAGTGCAGCGCTCCCTCTGTACTGCCCATATGACAGTGCAGCGCTAACTGTGTACTGCCTCTCTGACAGTGCAGCGCTACATCTGCACTGCCCCTCTGACAGTGCAGTGCTCCCTCTGTACTGACCCTCTGACAGTGCAGCGCTCCCTTTGTACTGCCCCTCTGACAGTGCAGCGCTCCCTCTGTACTGCCCCTCTGACAGTGCAGCGCTCCCTCTGTACTGCCCCTCTGACAGTGCAGCGCTCCCTCTGTACTGCCCCTCTGACAGTGCAGCGCTCCCTGTGTACTGCCCCTCTCACAGTGCAATGCTCCCTGTGTACTGTCCCTCTGACAGTGCAGCGCTCCCTGTGTACTGCCCCTCTGACAGTGCAGTGCTCCGTGTGTACTGCCCCTCTACAGTGCCGCGCTCCCTGTGTACTGCCCCTCTGACAGTGCAGCGCTCCATGTGTACTGCCCCTCTGACAGCGCAGCGCTCCCTGTGTACTGCCCCTCTGACATTGCAGCGCTCCCTGTGTACTGACCCTCTACAGTCCAGCGCTCCCTGTGTACTGCGCCTCTGACAGTGCAGCGCTCCCTGTGTACTGCCCCTCTACAGTGCCGCGCTCCCTGTGTACTGCCCCTCTGACAGTGCAACACTCCCTGTGTACTGCCCCTCTGATAGTGCAGCGCTCCCTGTGTACTGCCCCTCTGACAGTGCAGCGAGCACTGTGTACTGCCCCTCTGACAGTGCAGCGAGCCCTCTGTACTGCCCCTCTGACAGTGCAGCGCTCCCTCTGTACTGCCCCTCTGACAGTGCAGTGCTCCTTCTATACTGCCCCTCCGACAGTGCAGCGTTCCCTCTATAGTGCCCCTCTGACAGTGCAGCACACCCTCTGTACTGCCCCTCCGACAGTGCAGCATTCCCTGTTTACTGCCCCTCTGACAGTGCAGCGCTTCCTTTATACTGCCCCTCTGATATTACAGCGCTCCCTCTATACTGCCCCTCTGACAGTGCAGCGCTCGCTCTATACTGCCCCTCTGACAGTGCAGCACTCCCTCTATACTGCCCCTCTGACAGTGCAGCGCTCCCTCTATGCTGCCCCTCTGACAGTGCAGCGCTCCCTCTGTACTGCCCCTCTGACAGTGCAGCGCTCCCTCTGTACTGCCCCTCTGATAGTGCAGCGTTCCCTCTGTACTGCCCCTCTGACAGTGCAGCGCTCCCTCTGTACTGCCCCTCTGACAGTGCAGCGCTCCCTCTATACTGCCCCTCTGACAGTGCAGCGCTCCCTCTATACTGTCCCTCTGACAGTGCAGCACTCCCTCTGTACTGCCCCTCTGACAGTGCAGCGCTCCCTCTGTACTGCCCCTCTGACTGTGCAGCGCTCCTTCTATACTGCGCCTCTGACAGTGCAGCGCTCCCTCTATACTGCGCCTCTGACAGTGCAGCGTTCCCTCTATATTGCCCCTCTGACAGTGCAGCGCTCCCTGTGTACTGCCCTTCTGACAGTGCAGCGCTCCCCCGTGTACTGCCCCTCAGACAGTGCAGCGCTCCCTGTGTACTGCCCCTCTGACAGTGCAGCGCTCCCTCTATACTGCCCCTCTCACAGTACAGCGCTCCCTCTGTACTGCCCATCTGACAGTGCAACGTTCCCTCTCTACTGCCCCTCTGACAGTGCAGCGCTCCCTCTGTACTGCCCCTCTGACAGTGCAGCGCTCCCTCTGTACTGCCCATCTGACAGTGCAGCGCTAACTCTGTACTGCCCCTGTGACAGTGCAGCGCTACATCTGTACTGCCCCTCTGACAGTGCAGCGCTCCCTGTGTACTGCCCCTCTGACAGTGCAGCGCTCCCTGTGTACTGCCCCTCTGACAGTGCAGCGCTCCCTCTGTACTGCCCCTCTGACAGTGCAGCGCTCCCTCTGTACTGCCCCTCTGACAGTGCAGCGCTCCCTCCGTACTGCCCCTCTGACAGTGCAGCGCTCCCTGTGTACTGCCCCTCTCACAGTGCAGCGCTCCCTGTGTACTGCCGCTCTGACAGTGCAGCGCTCCCTCTATACTGCCCCTCTGACAGTGCAGCGCTCCCTCCATACTGCCCCTCTGACAGTGCAGCGCTCCCTCTATACTGCACTTCTGACAGTGCAGCGCTCCCTCTCTCAAGCCCCTCTGACAGTGCAGCGCTCCCTCTATACTGCACCTCTGACAGAGCAGCGCTCCCTCTATACTGCCCCGCTGACAGTGCAGCGCTCCCTCTATACTGCCCCTCTGACAGTGCAGCGCTCCCTCTGAACTGCCCCTCTGAAAGTGCAGCGCTCCCTCTGTACTGCCCCTCTGACAGTGCAGCGCTCCCTCTGTACTGCCCCTCTGACAGTGCAGCGCTCCCTCTGTACTGCCCCTCTGACAGTGCAGCGCTCCCTCTGTACTGCCCCTCTGACACTGCAGCGCTCCCTCTGTACTGCCTCTCTGACACTGCAGCGCTCCCTCTGTACTGCCCCTCTGACAGTGCAGCACTCCCTCTGTACTGCCCCTCTGACAGTGCAGCGCTCCCTCTGTACTGCCCCTCTGACAGTGCAGCGTTCCCTCTGCACTGCCCCTCTGACAGTGCAGCACTCCCGCTGTACTGCCCCTCTGACAGTGCAACGCTCCCTCTGTACTGCCCCTCTGACAGTGCAGCGCTCCCTCTGTACTGCCCCTCTGACAGTGCAGCGCTCCCTCTGTACTGCCCCTCTGACACTGCAGCGCTCCCTCTGTACTGCCCCTCTGACACTGCAGCGCTCCCGCTGTACTGCCCCTCTGACACTGCAGCGCTCCCACTGTACTGCCCCTCTGACAGTGCAGCGCTCCCTCTATACTGCCCCTCTGACAGTGCAGTGCTCCCTCTGAACTGCCCCTCTGACAGTGCAGCGCTACCTCTCTACTGCCCCTCTGACAGTGCAGCCCTCCCTGTGTACTGCCCCTCTGACAGTGCAGCGCTCCCTGTGTACTGCCCCTCTGACAGTGCAGCGCTCCCTGTGTACTGCCCCGCAGACAATGCAGCGCTCCCTGTGTACTGCCCCTCTGACAGTGCAGCGCTCCCTCTATACTGTCCCTCTGACAGTACAGCGCTCGCTCTGTACTGCCCCTCTGACAGTGCAACGCTCCCTCTCTACTGCCCCTCTGATAGTGCAGCGCTCCCTCTGTACTGCCCCTCTGACAGTGCAGCGCTCCCTCTGTACTGCCCATCTGACAGTGCAGCGCTAACTCTGTACTGCTCCTCTGACAGTGCAGCGCTCCCTCTGTACTGACCTTCTGACAGTGCAGCGCTCCCTGTGTACTGCCCCTCTGACAGTGCAGCGCTCCCTCTGTACTGCCCCTCTGACAGTGCAGCGCTCCCTCTGTACTGCCCCTCTGACAGTGCAGCGCTCCCTCTGTACTGCCCCTCTGACAGTGCAGCGCTCCCTCTGTACTGCCCCTCTGACAGTGCAGCACTCCCTCTGTACTGCCCCTCTGACAGTGCAGCGCTCCCTGTGTACTGCCCCTCTCACAGTGCAATGCTCCCTGTGTACTGTCCCTCTGACAGTGCAGCGCTCCCTGTGTACTGCCCCTCTGACAGTGCAGCTACCGTGTGTACTGCCCCTCTACAGTGCCGTGCTCCCTGTGTACTGCCCCTCTGACAGTGCAGCGCTCCCTGTGTACTGCCCCTCTGACAGTGCAGCGCTCCCTGTGTGCTGCCCCTCTGACATTGCAGCGCTCCCTGTGTACTGACCCTCTACAATCCAGCGCTCCCTGTGTACTGCGCCTCTGACAGTGCAGCGCTCCCTGTGTACTGCCCCTCTACAGTGCCGCACTCCCTGTGTACTGCTCCTCTGACAGTGCAACGCTCCCTGTGTACTGCCCCTCTGATAGTGCAGCGAGCCCTGTGTACTGCCCCTCTGACAGTGCAGCGAGCCCTCTGTACTGCCCCTCTGACAGTGCAGCGCTTCCTTTATACTGCCCCTCTGATATTACAGCGCTCCCTCTATACTGCCCCTCTGACAGTGCAGCGCTCGCACTATACTGCCCCTCTGACAGTGCAGCACTCCCTCTATACTGCCCCTCTGACAGTGCAGCGCTTCCTCTGTACTGCCCCTCTGACAGTGCAGCGCTCCCTCTATACTGCCCCTCTGACAGTGCAGCGCTCCCTCTATACTGCCCCTCTGACAGTGCAGCGCTCCCTCTATACTGCCCCTCTGACAGTGCAGCGCTCCCTCTATACTGCACTTTTGACACTGCAGCGCTCCCTCTATATTGCCCCTCTAACACTGCAGCACTCCCTCTGTACTGCCACTCTGACACTGCAGCGCTCCCTCTGTACTGCCCCTCTGACAGTGCAGCGTTCCCTCTGTACTGCCCCTCTGACAGTGCAGCGCTCCCTCTGTACTGCCCCTCTGACAGTGCAGCGCTCCCTCTGTACTGCCCCTCTGACAGTGCAGCGCTCCCTCTATACTGTCCCTCTGACAGTGCAGCACACCCTCTATACTGCCCCTCTGACAGTGCAGCGCTCCCTTTGTACTGCCCCTCTGACTGTGCAGCGCTCCCTCTATACTGCGCCTCTGACAGTGCAGCGCTCCTTCTATACTGCCCCTCTGACAGTGCAGCGCTCCCTCTGTACTGCCCCTCTGACAGTGCAGCGCACCCTCTGTACTGCCCATCTGACAGTGCAGCGCTAACTCTGTACTGCCCCTCTGACAGTGCAGCGCTACATCTGTACTGCCCCTCTGACAGTGCAGCGCTCCCTCTGTACTGCCCCTCTGACAGTGCAGCGCTCCCTGTGTACTGCCCCTCTGACAGTGCAGCGCTCCCTGTGTACTGCCCCTCTGACAGTGCAGCGCTCCCTGTGTACTGCCCCTCTGACAGTGCAGCGCTCCCTCTGTACTGCTCCTCTGACAGTGCAGCGCTCCCTCTGTACTGCCCCTCTGACAGTGCAGCGCTCCCTCCGTACTGCCCCTCTGACAGTGCAGCGCTCCCTGTGTACTGCCCCTCTCACAGTGCAGCGCTCCCTGTGTACTGCCCCTCTACAGTGCCGCGCTCCCTGTGTACTGCCCCTCTGACAGTGCAGCGCTCCCTGTGTACTGCCCCTCTGACAGCGCAGCGCTCCCTGTGTACTGCCCCTCTGACATTGCAGCGCTCCCTGTGTACTGACCCTCTACAGTCCAGCGCTCCCTGTGTACTGCGCCTCTGACAGTGCAGAGCTCCCTGTGTACTGCCCCTCTACAGTGCCGCGCTCCCTGTGTACTGCCCCTCTGACAGTGCAACGCTCCCTGTGTACTGCCCCTCTGATAGTGCAGCGCTCCCTGTGTACTGCCCCTCTGAAAGTGCAGCGAGCCCTGTGTACTGCCCCTCTGACAGTGCAGCGAGCCCTCTGTACTGCCCCTCTGACAGTGCAGCGCTCCCTCTGTACTGCCCCTCTGACAGTGCAGTGCTCCGTCTATACTGCCCCTCCGACAGTGCAGCGTTCCCTCTATAGTGCCCCTCTGACAGTGCAGCACACCCTCTGTACTGACTCTCTGACAGTGCAGCACTCCTTCTATACTGCCCGTCCGACAGTGCAGCGTTCCCTGTTTACTGCCCCTCTGACAGTGCAGCGCTTCCTTTATACTGCCCCTCTGATATTACAGCGCTCCCTCTATACTGCCCCTCTGACAGTGCAGCGCTCGCTCTATACTGCCCCTCTGACAGTGCAGCACTCCCTCTATACTGCTCCTCTGACAGTGCAGCGCTCCCTCTATACTGCCCCTCTGACAGTGCAGCGCTCCCTCTATACTGCCCCTCTGACAGTGCAGCGCTCCCTCTGTACTGCCCCTCTGACAGTGCAGCGCTCCCTCTGTACTGCCCCTCCGATAGTGCAGCGTTCCCTCTGTACTGCCCCTCTGACAGTGCAGCGCTCCCTCTGTACTGCCCCTCTGACAGTGCAGCGCTCCCTCTATACTGCGCCTCTGACAGTGCAGCGCTCCCTCTATACTGCCCCTCTGACAGTGCAGCGCTCCCTCTATACTGTCCCTCTGACAGTGCAGCACTCCCTCTATACTGCCCCTCTGACAGTGCAGCGCTCCCTCTGTACTGCCCCTCTGACTGTGCAGCGCTCCCTCTGTAATGCGCCTCTGACAGTGCAGCGCTCCCTCTATACTGCCCCTCTGACAGTGCAGCGCTCCCTCTATATTGCCCCTGTGACAGTGCAGCGCTCCCTCTATACTGCACTTCTGAGAGTGCAGCGCTCCCTCTATACTGCCCCTCTGACAGTGCAGCGCTCCCTCTGTACTGCCCCTCTGACACTGCAGCACTCCCTCTGTACTGCCCCTCTGACATTGCAGCGCTCCCTCTGTACTGCCCCTCTGACAGTGCAGCGCTCCCTGTGTACTGCCCTTCTGACAGTGCAGCGCTCCCTGTGTACTGCCCCTCAGACAGTGCAGCGCTCCCTGTGTACTGCCCCTCTGACAGTGCAGCGCTCCCTGTGTACTGCCCCTCTGACAGTGCAATGCTCCCTCTCTACTGCCCCTCTGACAGTGCAGCGCTCACTCTGTACTGCCCCTCTGACAGTGCAGCGCTACATCGGTACTGCCCCTCTGACAGTGCAGCGCTCCCTCTGTACTGCCCCTCTGACAGTGCAGCGCTCCCTGTGTACTGCCCCTCTGACAGTGCAGCGCTCCCTGTGTACTGCCCCTCTGACAGTGCAGCGCTCCCTGTGTACTGCCCCTCGAACAGTGCAGCGCTCCCTCTGTACTGCCCCTCTGCCAGTGCAGCGCTCCCTCTGTACTGCCCCTCTGCCAGTGCAGCGCTCCCTGTGTACTGCCCCTCTGACAGTGCTGCGCTCCCTGTGTACTGCCCCTCTGACAGTGCAGCGCTCCCTCTGTACTGTCCCTCTGCCAGTGCAGCGCTCGCTCTGTACTGCCCCTCTGCCAGTGCAGCGCTCCCTCTGTACTGCCCGTCTGACAGTGCAGCGCTCCCTCCGTACTGCCCCTCTGACAGTGCAGCGCTCCCTGTGTACTGCCCCTCTCACAGTGCAGCGCTCCCTGTGTACTGCCGCTCTGACAGTGCAGCGCTCCCTCTATACTGCGCCTCTGACAGTGCAGCGCTCCCTCTATACTGCCCCTCTGACAGTGCAGCGCTCCCTCTATACTGCCCCTCTGACAGTGCAGCGCTCCCTCCATACTGCCCCTCTGACAGTGCAGCGCTCCCTCTATACTGCACTTCTGACAGTGCAGCGCTCCCTCCATACAGCCCCTCTGAAAGTGCAGCGCTCCCTCTATACTGCCCCTCTGACAGAGCAGCGCTCCCTCTATACTGCCCTGCTGACAGAGCAGTGCTCCCTCTATACTGCCCCTCTGACAGTGCAGCGCTCCCTCTGAACTGCCCCTCTGACAGTGCAGCGCTCCCTCTGTACTGCCCCTCTGACAGTGCAGCGCTCCCTCCGTACTGCCCCTCTGACAGTGCAGCGCTCCCTGTGTACTGCCCCTCTCACAGTGCAGCGCTCCCTGTGTACTGCCGCTCTGACAGTGCAGCGCTCCCTCTATACTGCCCCTCTGACAGTGCAGCGCTCCGTGTGTACTGCCCCTCTACAGTGCTGCGCTCCCTGTGTACTCCCCTCTGACAGTGCAGCCCTCTCTGTGTACTGCCCCTCTGACAGCGCAGCGCTCCCTGTGTACTGCCCCTCTGACAGTGCAGCGCTCTCTGTGTACTGCCCCTCTACAGTCCAGCGCTCCCTGTGTACTGCCCCTCTGACAGTGCAGCGCTCCCTGTGTACTGCCCCTCTGATATTGCAGCGCTCCCTCTATACTGCCCCTCTGACAGTGCAGCGCTCCCTCTATACTGCCCCTCTGACAGTGCAGCGCTCACTCTGTACTGCCCCTCTGACAGTGCAGCGCTCCCTCTATACTGCGCCTCTGACAGTGCAGCGCTCCCTCTATACTGCCCCTCTGACAGTGCAGCGCACCCTCTATTTATGCCCCTCTGACAGTGCAGCGCTCCCTCTATACTGCACTACTGACAGTGCAGCGCTCCCTCTATACAGCCCCTCTGACAGTGCAGCGCTCCCTCTTTACTGCCCCTCTGACAGTGCAGCGCTCCCTCTGTACTGCCACTCTGACAGTGCAGCGCTCCCTCTGTACTGCCCCTCTGACAGTGCAGCGCTCCCTCTGTACTGCCCCTCTGACAGTGCAGCGCTCCCTCTGTATTGCCACTCTGACAGTGCAGCGCTCCCTCTGTACTGCCCCCTCTGACAGTGCAGTGCTCCCTCTGTACTGCCCCTCTGACACAGCAGCGCTCCCACTATTCCGCCCCTCTGACAGTGCAGCGCTCCCTCTATACTGCCCCTCTGACAGTGCAGTGCTCCCTCTGAACTGCCCCTCTGACAGTGCAGCGCTACCTCTGTACTGCCCCTCTGACAGTGCAGCGCTCCCTGTGTACTGCCCCACTGACAGTGCAGCGCTCCCTGTGTACTGCCCCTCTGACAGTGCCAGCGCTCCCTGTGTACTGCCCCTCTGACAGTGCAGCGCTCCCTGTGTACTGCCCCTCTGACAGTGCAGCGCTCCCTCTATACTGCCCCTCTGACAGTACAGCGCTCCTTCTGTACTGCCCCTCTGACAGTGCAATGCACCCTCTCTACTGCCCCTCTGACAGTGCATCGCTCCCTCTGTACTGCCCCTCTGACAGTGCAGCGCTCCCTCTGTACTGCCCATATGACAGTGCAGCGCTAACTGTGTACTGCCTCTCTGACAGTGCAGCGCTACATCTGCACTGCCCCTCTGACAGTGCAGTGCTCCCTCTGTACTGACCCTCTGACAGTGCAGCGCTCCCTTTGTACTGCCCCTCTGACAGTGCAGCGCTCCCTCTGTACTGCCCCTCTGACAGTGCAGCGCTCCCTCTGTACTGCCCCTCTGACAGTGCAGCGCTCCCTCTGTACTGCCCCTCTGACAGTGCAGCGCTCCCTGTGTACTGCCCCTCTCACAGTGCAATGCTCCCTGTGTACTGTCCCTCTGACAGTGCAGCGCTCCCTGTGTACTGCCCCTCTGACAGTGCAGTGCTCCGTGTGTACTGCCCCTCTACAGTGCCGCGCTCCCTGTGTACTGCCCTCTGACAGTGCAGCGCTCCATGTGTACTGCCCCTCTGACAGCGCAGCGCTCCCTGTGTACTGCCCCTCTGACATTGCAGCGCTCCCTGTGTACTGACCCTCTACAGTCCAGCGCTCCCTGTGTACTGCGCCTCTGACAGTGCAGCGCTCCCTGTGTACTGCCCCTCTACAGTGCCGCGCTCCCTGTGTACTGCCCCTCTGACAGTGCAACACTCCCTGTGTACTGCCCCTCTGATAGTGCAGCGCTCCCTGTGTACTGCCCCTCTGACAGTGCAGCGAGCACTGTGTACTGCCCCTCTGACAGTGCAGCGAGCCCTCTGTACTGCCCCTCTGACAGTGCAGCGCTCCCTCTGTACTGCCCCTCTGACAGTGCAGTGCTCCTTCTATACTGCCCCTCCGACAGTGCAGCGTTCCCTCTATAGTGCCCCTCTGACAGTGCAGCACACCCTCTGTACTGCCCCTCCGACAGTGCAGCATTCCCTGTTTACTGCCCCTCTGACAGTGCAGCGCTTCCTTTATACTGCCCCTCTGATATTACAGCGCTCCCTCTATACTGCCCCTCTGACAGTGCAGCGCTCGCTCTATACTGCCCCTCTGACAGTGCAGCACTCCCTCTATACTGCC
The DNA here is from genome assembly GCA_026770705.1 of Isurus oxyrinchus. Taxonomy (NCBI): domain Eukaryota; kingdom Metazoa; phylum Chordata; class Chondrichthyes; order Lamniformes; family Lamnidae; genus Isurus; species Isurus oxyrinchus. Next base: position 1,435 of record JANJGN010003925.1, on the reverse strand, counting down.
CCTCTGACAGTGCAGCGCTCCCTCTATGCTGCCCCTCTGACAGTGCAGCGCTCCCTCTGTACTGCCCCTCTGACAGTGCAGCGCTCCCTCTGTACTGCCCCTCTGATAGTGCAGCGTTCCCTCTGTACTGCCCCTCTGACAGTGCAGCGCTCCCTCTGTACTGCCCCTCTGACAGTGCAGCGCTCCCTCTATACTGCCCCTCTGACAGTGCAGCGCTCCCTCTATACTGTCCCTCTGACAGTGCAGCACTCCCTCTGTACTGCCCCTCTGACAGTGCAGCGCTCCCTCTGTACTGCCCCTCTGACTGTGCAGCGCTCCTTCTATACTGCGCCTCTGACAGTGCAGCGCTCCCTCTATACTGCGCCTCTGACAGTGCAGCGTTCCCTCTATATTGCCCCTCTGACAGTGCAGCGCTCCCTGTGTACTGCCCTTCTGACAGTGCAGCGCTCCCCGTGTACTGCCCCTCAGACAGTGCAGCGCTCCCTGTGTACTGCCCCTCTGACAGTGCAGCGCTCCCTCTATACTGCCCCTCTCACAGTACAGCGCTCCCTCTGTACTGCCCATCTGACAGTGCAACGTTCCCTCTCTACTGCCCCTCTGACAGTGCAGCGCTCCCTCTGTACTGCCCCTCTGACAGTGCAGCGCTCCCTCTGTACTGCCCATCTGACAGTGCAGCGCTAACTCTGTACTGCCCCTGTGACAGTGCAGCGCTACATCTGTACTGCCCCTCTGACAGTGCAGCGCTCCCTGTGTACTGCCCCTCTGACAGTGCAGCGCTCCCTGTGTACTGCCCCTCTGACAGTGCAGCGCTCCCTCTGTACTGCCCCTCTGACAGTGCAGCGCTCCCTCTGTACTGCCCCTCTGACAGTGCAGCGCTCCCTCCGTACTGCCCCTCTGACAGTGCAGCGCTCCCTGTGTACTGCCCCTCTCACAGTGCAGCGCTCCCTGTGTACTGCCGCTCTGACAGTGCAGCGCTCCCTCTATACTGCCCCTCTGACAGTGCAGCGCTCCCTCCATACTGCCCCTCTGACAGTGCAGCGCTCCCTCTATACTGCACTTCTGACAGTGCAGCGCTCCCTCTCTCAAGCCCCTCTGACAGTGCAGCGCTCCCTCTATACTGCACCTCTGACAGAGCAGCGCTCCCTCTATACTGCCCCGCTGACAGTGCAGCGCTCCCTCTATACTGCCCCTCTGACAGTGCAGCGCTCCCTCTGAACTGCCCCTCTGAAAGTGCAGCGCTCCCTCTGTACTGCCCCTCTGACAGTGCAGCGCTCCCTCTGTACTGCCCCTCTGACAGTGCAGCGCTCCCTCTGTACTGCCCCTCTGACAGTGCAGCGCTCCCTCTGTACTGCCCCTCTGACACTGCAGCGCTCCCTCTGTACTGCCTCTCTGACACTGCAGCGCTCCCTCTGTACTGCCCCTCTGACAGTGCAGC